>JANZXP010118456.1:0-37521 GCA_027576715.1 Erythroxylum flavicans
CACTTCTCTGAATGTCAAATCCGGTGGCTGATTCGCAGAGCAATAGAGCGGCGGTTCAAGCAACAAACGACGACGCTTCGGCCAGTAAGCTGTGCGTTTCTTTGCTCTCTCTTCCCCTCGATTCAAATTTCTTCCTGTTTCGTGATGTTTCTTTCTCCGCTGTTTGGTTGCCGAGAAAATGAAGAAGTGAATAAGAAAACATTCTCTCTTTTAGAAAGAAAAGCTTAGAAGATTATTCTGTTAGGGGAGGATTGATTGTCGATTTTTGGCTACGCATAAATGATATCATTTCGTGAAGTTATTTTTGAGGGTTAAATTTGTTTTCATTTGTGGTCTCCAGTTATGGTAATAGTGTTTTAGGGCACAGAACAAGAATGATACAAGAAACTGGAAATGTTTAAAGAGCAGGTTTTGTCTTAATAGTTCATAATTGTTTTCATGCACTGCCTTGCATTTGTATAAATCTGTTCGGCTTCTTACGCATTCATGCAACATGAATGTGATGCTATATTGTTTTGACGGATGCTTAATACTGTTATTTGTCTCAAAGGTCATGTGTTCGTCAAGGATACATGAAAGATGACTACGTTCATTTGTTTGTTAGAAGACCCGTAAGGAGGTCTCCAATAATCAACCGTGGTAAGAAATTCATTACGTACATTAATGAAGTTTCATTTCAAGTCTTGTTTATAGCCTAACCTTTCTGCCTTGTACTTTTATTGTTTTAAGGGTACTTTGCTCGATGGGCTGCTCTTCGGAAGCTGCTCTTTCAGTTTCTTGATTGTGAAATGAGTAATGGTGAAACGGGTTGTAGGAATAAGCAGATATTATCACTTGGAGCAGGCTTTGATACTACTTTTTTCCAATTGCAGGTTCCTTGGTTTATTTTGTGAGTTTGTGTGGTACTGTAGAACGTAATTAGTTAATTAGTGTAAAAGTGAATGTGATCATTCTTCTTTTTCCATGACAGGATGAGGGAAAAGCCCCTCTTTTATATGTTGAGCTTGATTTTGCAGAGGTATAACCTTGAAACATTCATAAACATACATGTAGTTTTAGTTGGTAATGCCCTATGTTATTTTCTTTGTAATGATGTTATTGCTTACGAGCTAAAATGAAGGGATACTTCCCATTGAGGGAAGTTACTTTAACCTGTTTATGCTTTCTGAACCCAAGGTCTGCTCTTTACAATTAACCTGCGATGAATAATTTTTTGCTAGATAACTGGTAAAAAAGCAGCTATCATTGAGACCTATAGTCAATTAAGGGATAAAATTGGAGCTACAGCCTCAATCTCACGAGGTAAGCTGCCAGACTTACCGATGCACAAACTTCTCCTTTATTTTAGTATCAAATCAGTGTTCTTTGTTGGCTTGACAGTTCCTCTAGTCTATGTTTAATAAATAGGAATTTGAAATGTTCTTTTATTATTTCAGCTTTGATACCAATAACCAAATTTGTGTCATTCTTCACTTGCAGAGAAAGGTGTAGTGCTTGGAGATCATTACAAGTTACTTCCTGTTGACTTGCGGAATGTACAGGAACTAGATGATGTTATTGCTTTGGCTGGTATGGACCCCAGGTATGCTTGCAGAGTCATTGTCTTCCTTCTTATTGAAGTTTCCATTCCCTTATTCTACAGTAATTTTTTTGAAAAATTATTCTACAGTATTTCACATCATTTCTATGATCTTAGATTCGTATATTATAAATTATGTTATTGGGAAGTTGGATAGTTCTTTTGTGGTTTTGAGTTGCTTTTCATTTAGTAGTTATACATAACTAAAAATTCAAAAAAAATCAACGTACCCAATGCACAAGGCTCCCTGCTTTGCGGGACTCTGGAGAGGGTCATAATATATGCAGCCTTTACTTTGTATTTTTACAAAGAGGCTGTTTTCATGACTTGAACCTGTGACTTTATGGTCACGAAGAAGCAACTTTACTAGTTGTTCTAAGACTCACTCTCTAGTCATACATAACACTGACTAGAAATGAGAAAATTCCGTGAAAGGATTGAAGAATGAGAAGACGTTAGAGAAAATTGGGGAAAGAAGAGGAAGTAACAAAAGGGTGTAGCAAGATAAATTATGGCAAGCAAGTAAAGCGAAGAAGTTGAAAGAAATTAGAAAATAGGAAGGACCAGGAGCATTCCGCATTCCAACCATGGTATTCCACCGTCAAGCAGTAGAAATTGCTTAAAATAGGTTCCCAGTCAGCTAGCATCTGAATATATTATTACTTATTAGGAATTCCAAGAAATCCTATGGTTCGGAATTCCAAGAAATCCTATGGTTTTGAAATTAAGGAAAATCTAAGTGTTTTTTTTTTCTCCTTAAGTATGTCAAGAATGTAGTTTGCTACCCCAACTTGTCAAAGAAGGTTATACCTGTACTTTTGCTTCAGAGGTTCATCTAATGCTTTTTGCTCCATATGCATGTTCTCTTCAGATTTGCTGGAAATTTGTTCCCCCTTCGATTTACTCTTTTTACTTTCTAAATCTTACTGTGAGAGAATATTTAAGTCGTTTTGATGCTGTCATCAGCTTGCCGACGTTTATAATTGCGGAATGCGTTTTGATATACTTGGATCCAGATTCAACCCAAGCTATAGTTGGTTGGGCTGCAAATACCTTCTCAACTGCAGTATTTTTCTTGTATGAGCAGGTCTTAAGCATTCTCTCTTGAAGGTCCTTATTTTGTCTATTTGTATTTTTTTCCTTTGGTCTGGCCTTCTTTTGTTAGTGTACTTTTAAATGTTTTATACATGAAAAGTAGAGCTCTTTAATTTTGACAGTGGTTGTTTACAGATCCACCCTGATGATGCTTTTGGGCAGCAAATGATAAGAAATTTGGAGGTTTGTTTTTTGTTGTCTCATGTTTCCTTGGTTAGTGCATCAATTATTGTCCATTACTGGAACAGAAATCATTCTAAAAGTACTCACTCTTTTCTCTACTAACATGGATGAAATCTATAAATGGAGGTTTTAAAGCCTATGATTGAATGTTGGGATTGTATTAATTAATTGTTAATTAGAAGCCTAAATGAACATTTAAAAATGGGCTAGGCTTTGGTTTAATTTGATTAATTAAATTAAAACAAAGTTATTAAAGATAAATGGAGATGGAATTTTGGTTTTAATGGGTAAATGTGCAGCTACAAATTTAACAATAGTTTGCTACATTTAAGATGTTTTTTAACATACTTTATCATCATTAAATGGAGTAACAACTTTATCATAAATGGTTTAACTGCACATTTAACATTAATTTGCTACATTTAAGATGTTTTTTAATATACTTTATCATTATTAAATGGAGTAACAACCTTATTGTTAAATGGTTTAATGGTGATGTTTTAATGATAGCATGTAACCTATTAGCATTCATTGGATTAAAGAACAAAGAGGTACATTTGATAGACCATCTTCCTTCTTTTTTCATCAAAAACTGAAATTGGTATGTCACAATTAGGTTAATAGTCTTTTCGTAGCCATCTTAAAGACAAATGAGAAGAGTCTCAATTATTGGCTTCTTTATGATTGATTAGAAAAGAAGTGATGCATTTGATGCTAATTTCTTCTTTCCTTTGAGATTAACCAAAATTGAGAGGGTTTAAGAAAGGCTTCTTGCATTGTTTTCTTCTCTCTCCTATCTTACATGGTGAGCCAAAAATTACATGAGAGTGTCTCATTTTTTAGCTACTTTCTTCTAAGAAAAACCTCCTTGAAAAACCTCCTCTAAAGTTTTCTTGTCGTTTCCCACCAATGGATCTTGTTAACCAAGTTGTCTAAGAAGAACAAGTGGTAGATCGGATTGGTTGAGGATACAATATCAAGAGGAGAATACAATAAGGTGAAGAGGATACATCGCCTAGGAGAGGATACATTGCCAAGGATAGGACAGCATAGCGAGGAGTTAAAGCTGTAGCGAAATAGTCAGTAATATTTTCCATCTTATGATTATGCAAATGTTTTTCCTTAAACCGTGTCATATGTAGCTATGCATGTTGATTAGGATATATTGCTTTCACTGAAATTTTGATTTTTAAAATGTTTTGAAATCTAGCGTTTCTTTCAAATCGATGCATGTTTTATTTTCTGATCCAACACTTGAGTAACTTAATCTGAAGATCGAGAGAATAATGCGTAGATTACAAAGGGAAGCGAGAGCAACTTCTGAAGTAGAATCAAAACCTAAATCCAAAGAACTAATGGAAAATTCAAAGACACTAAGGGAGTTGGCTGCTCCAGACTTAACCCAAAGACCTTTATGCATTACAATTCCAAATTATATTGAGCATGTTACTTTTGATCTAAAGTATGGGTTAATAGATTTGTTTCCTAATTTCGATGGTCTTCTAGGTAAGGATGTGCATAAACATCTTAAGGAGCTTGATGTGGTTTTTTTAAGCATGAAGCCATCAGGAGTGATAGATGAGTAAATCATGTCGAGGGCCTTCCTATTCTCACTAAAAGATGTAACGAATGATAAGTTGTTTAATTTACCTACTAGAAGTGTGAATAATTGGTTAGAGATGAAGAGACTATTTTTGGAAAAATATTTTCTAGCATCAAAGAAGTCAGTATTCTGAAGGAGATATGTGCCATAAAGTAATATAATGGAGAGTCCCTTTATGAGTAATGAGAGTGTTTTAAGAAGATGTATCAGTTTTTTACACTATAACATTCCAGAGCAACTTCTCATATAGTATTTCTATAAAGAATTACTACTAATGGAGAGGAGTTTGGTTGATGCGGTGAGTGGTGGGCACTATGTGAGAGGACCCCCATTAAAGCCAGGATTCTACTTAAGCAAATGGATGCTAACACTCAACAATTTAGCACTCATAACAATGTTTGACGTGTAAACAAGGTAAATACTTCATCTATTGAACATCGTGTAGATGAGCTAACATCTTTTGTTAGACAAATTGTAGTTAGACAGGCATAACTAAAAGCATACAGAATATGTTCAAATAGGAACCATTCGATTGATGAGTGTCTGACACTATAAGTGGGAAATATAGAGTAAGTGAATATGGCAGGAGAGAAAATTTTGAATCAATATGACCCGTGCTTATAGATTTATAACCCATGCTAGAGGGATCATCCTAACTTGAGTTACAGAGGGAACAAGTAATAGATTTACTTCCATAATCAGTCATAAGGAGCACAATAATTTTAACCAAGGTTAAAAGGAGCACAAGGAGCCTCCTTTTCTAGTTTAGGTACGTCTCTATATGAACTAGTTATTGCTAATAATCTGCAATTTCCACAGAGTATGAAACAATTTCAATAAAGTATGTAGCAGCTTCAACAGAGTATACAACAAATTTAGTAGGAGACAAAAGAAAGCATATAAAATGTGAAAAACCAACTATGTCAGATGGTAGTAAGGTATAACCATCTAGAATTAGAAAGCGGAGGAAAGCTACCATCTCAACCCGAGGTGAACCTAAAGAACTTAAGTGTTCTGACCCTAAGGAGCATAAAGGAGATTGATGGTCCTAAGAGAACTCCACTAAGCATTGCTAATGAGGAAGAAATTGAGAAGGAGTTGGGAAAGGAAGAAAACACTTCATTCTAATACAAAGGTAAACTTCAAAAGCCTAATTAACATTGAAACAAATTCTCCACCATTTCTTAAATTCTCCTTCTTGACAAGACTGAGCAAAGAGGAGAAAGATAAAGAGATATTGGAGACTTTCTAAAAAATGGAAGAAAACATACCTTTTTTGAATGCAATTAAGCAAGTATCGAGGTACACTAAATTCCTTAAAGAATTGTGTATAAACAAAAGAAAGTTGAGAGGTGATGAAAGGGTGCTAATGGGTGAGAATGTGTCGACGAACTTTAAGAAAAATATACCTCCAAAATATCAGGATCTAAGTATGTTTACCATTCCATACAAAATTGGTAACACTATTATTAATAGAGTTATGTTAGAATTGGGAGCATCGATTAATGTTATGCCTTATTCAATTTATGCTTCCTTGAATTTGGGTTCTTTGAAAGAAACAAGGATTATCATACAATCAGCTGACCCTATTAACGCTCACCTTGATGGTGTAGTTGATGATGTTTTGGCATAGATGATTAAGTCAGAGTTTGCTGCATATTTTTTTATTGTTGATATGAATGATGGCACTTTATACAATTTAATACCTATCTTGTTAGGGAGACCATTTCTTAATACAACTCAAACTAAGATAAATGTTTGTGAGGGCACTCTTACGATGGAATTTGGTGGGGAAGTGATTAATTTTAATATTTTTGATGTCATGAAACATCCTTATAAAGATACCTGTGCTTTCTCTATTGATGTAATTGATCGTCTAGTACAGTAAATGTTTAATTTGAGTTGCAAGGATCATTTAGAAATAGTCTTGACTAAGTATATTGAAGCAAAAGGCAACAATCATGTTGAAGTGGGAGAAGAGTTGGTTAAAATGGCGGCCACCTTAGAATCATTGGGGAACTCTCCAAAGAGTTATGATTTGGTTTCCATGTAGTTATTTGAATCTCACCAGAAGTTAGTACCTTCTAATGTATAGGCACCTGAAGTAAAATTGAAGCCACTCCCCAAACACTTCAAATATGCCTATTTAGGAGAGTTATAGGAAGAGAGTCAAGGGGGCTTTTGCGGGTGATTCAATAACCGTAGGCAGCCCTGACTTAATGATGGTCGCACATAAGATCGCATGAGACTCTATCTAAGCTTGACTTAGCTCAAGCAATAGCCAAAGACTCCCATGCCTTTCTTGGTTTGACCAACCAAACTGGTGATTTCTGATAAGTCTTTGCTCATTTTTGTTTTCAAGTATGCCTATTTGGCAGATAAGCAAACTCTCTCAATTATCATTTCTGCTAAGTTGACTTAAAATCAAGAAAACAAGCTAGTTCAAATGTTGAGAGATCATACGAAGGCAATCAGGTGGATGATCGCAGATATCTAAGGAATAAACTTGTCTATATGCATTCATAACATTTTGTTGGAGGAAGAAAAAAAGTCCACAAGGCAAGCTCAGTGTAGGCTAAATCCTCCAATGATGGAATTGGTGAAGTAGGAAGCGTTGAAGCTTCTAAACATTAGGGTTATTTACCCAATCTCTAACAATAAGTCGTGTTTAGATGGTTCTTAAGAAGTCTATAATGACAATTGTGACTAATCAGGAAGGTGACTTGGTTCACACTTGAGTGCAAATAAGGTCTTTAGTGTGTATTGACTATAGGAAATTGAACTCAGGGACTCGTAAAAACCATTTTCCCTTCCTTTTATTGATCAGATGCTTGAGAGATTGGCTAGTTATGACTGTTATTATTTTCTAGATGACTTTTCAGGTTATTTTCAAATCCCGATTGCACCAGAAGATCAAGAAAAGATCACCTTCATATGCCCATTCAGTACATTTGCTTATCGAAGGATAGCATTTGGATTATGTAATGCACACGCCACATTTGAAAGATGCATAGTGAACATTTTTTCAAGTATATTGAGAAAATCGTTGAGGTATTCATGGATGATTTTAGTATTTTTGGTTCTTCCGTTGATGAGTTCCTTGAGAATCTTACTGTTATCTAGGAACGATGCACTAAAACTAACCTTATGATAAATTGGGAAATTTTTCATTTTATGGTTAATCAAGGTATAGTTTTAGGGTATATTATATCTTCTAGGGGTATAGAGATAGATAAATGTAAACTTGATCATATTTCTTCTTTACCTTACCCCTTAACTGTAAGAGAAGTGCATTCTTTTCTTAGGCATGCATATTTTTATTAAAGATTCATTAAAGATTTCTCAAAGATAGCTGCACCACTATACAAGATGCTATAACAAGATGTCTCCTTTAAGTTCGATCATAACTGTAAGGAAGCATTTAACAAACTGAAGGAGCTTTGACATCCCTATCGATGATTTAACTACTAAATTGAAGCCTCTCCTTCAAAATCATGTCTGATGCAAGTGACTATACAATGGGGGTAGTTCTATGAGAAAGAGTGTGCAAAGCTTTGCTTGCCATCTATTATGCTTCAAAGTACCTCAGTCCAACTCAATTAAATTATTTAAAAATTGAAAAAGAACTTCTATTTGTGGTTTTTACTTTAGAAAAAATTTAGTCATATTTGTTTGGTGCTAAAGTAATTGTTTATTTTGATCATGTAGCTTCATGATACCTACTCACAAAGACAAAAGCAACACTAAGCCTGATCAAATGGATTCACCCCTTAAGGAATTTGACATAGCGATCTGAGATAAAAAAGTGGAAGAAAATGTGGTGGTTGACCACCTTAGCTGTTAAATCAAAGAAGAAGATGAAATCCCTTTGAGAGAGACATTTTCGAATGAACAATTATTTTCTACCGATGTCACACCACTATGGTGTGCAGACAATGTGAATTTCTTAGTTACTAATAAATTACCTATTGGTTTATCAAGCTTAGAGGGACAAGTTGCGGAATGAAGCAAAGTACTACATTTAGGATGATCCGTATCTCTAGAGGCATTAAACAGATCAAATCATAAGGAGGTATACACCTAAAAGTGAAAAACCCTCAACTTAGCCTTCTACCATTCATATGCATGTGGAGGACATTTTAGAGTAAATGGGACGGCTCATATAGTTTTGAAGAGCAGTTTCTATTGGCCCTTATTGTTTAAAGATGCCTACTTCTTCTGCAAATCATGTGACAAATGCCAATGGTCAGGTTACAAGTCTCGTAAGGATCAATTGCCCCTCACTCCTATACTTTTATGTGAAAATTTTGACTTTTGGGATATTGATGATATGTGTTTAATTGATTATACATTTACTCCATTGCACTTAGTGATTAATGATATGAAATTGCTTAAGATACTTACTTTAGATCATATGTGGTTTTAGTCACAATTAGGAAGCAATGAAGCTAAAGTGAGTTGAAATCACTACTTTAGGAGTCGTTTTCTAAAGATCCACATTCTCTTGCCTTCATAGAACAAGAAGAAAAATGATTAGAACAAGAGGTGATAAGAAAATTCTTGAAGATGAAAAATATACATTGAACAAAATCAAGTGAAGCCATGAGAATGCAAGTGATAGCCATGACATAAAGTGTCATAGGCTTGACTAATGATTTATGGCCATGACACAAAATGTCATGGCTGATCGTGTTGTTCGAGCTTTAAAATTTATAAGCCCTCAAATTCTACAAGTGCATAGGTTTCGCTTGTAGTATAAGAGGTGTCGATCCCAAGAGGAGGGAAACTAATCTAATCCTAAAATCTAAGACCAACAATATATGAAACTCAAAATAACAATAGAACGAAAAGTAATCACGAGAATTGAATTCAACCACTTAAATCATAAAATTAACATAAAAGAATTAACAATTGAGCAATATGCAATTATAATAGAAATCAACCTAAGGAATTTACCAATTTATGAGAAAGAGGATTTTATTTATCATTAATGCTGATCTAGTTGATTATGTGTCAATGGAGTGTCAGTTCTAAACTATCCTAGGGCTAATTACCCTCTCTTGAGTTATAACCATTAAACCCTAAATTATAAACCATAATCAGATTATGGAATTTGCAATCTCTTAATTCACAAATTATCCAAAACGTAGTTAGATCTGAAGCACTCTAATAAACTATTGGAACATCACACGAGATCTCTCTGCACAACTACTAGTATGATTTATTATGGTTTCTGTTAAATCTCCTAACTCTCATTAATCTAATTTAATGGTATTCATTCAGTTCACCATCTTAATTTATTACCAAATTATGCAATAATGTAATTAAATCACGACATTCATCTAAATAACACAATCGACTAAATTATCATTAAATCAAAATAAGATCCCGAAGGAGAGTTATAACATCATCAATATTCCTAATCTTATCATCATACTATCCATCTCAATTCTATACATAAATAAAATTGAAACGAAAAAAATACAACTTGGTATAGACAATGGAAGGTAACGACATCAAAAAACCTCCTAATCTGGGAAGCACGTCGAGTCAACATGGGCATGCTATTCTTCCTCTACCTTCTTCTTCTTTCTCTCTCTTGGTATTCTCCCCTTAGGATTTTGTCAGTGACTGTACGGAAGCTCCACTTCTCTTGCCTCTTTACGTTGTTTTTATACTTCTTTATGTTTTGGGTAACCATAGCCCTTTTCCAGGGTCTAAAACATCCAAAAATTCCTTAACTACATGTCTGCCCAATGCAGGCCATAATCATAGCTCACATCTGAGTCTCTTGTCTTGATTGTGGCATACAGTCCACGATCGTGGGTTATTCCTTGAGCTTTTATAATGATCGCCCAAACCTAGAGCTTCTTTCACAATAGTGGCCTACTTACCACGATTGAGGGCCTATGTTATGGCTCAAATTCCCTCTAAAACTCCTCCACTCTTCAATATTGATCCTGAAACACTAGCAAACACATTAAGGTACCTCAAAAACATAATATTTAAGTTCAAAGACTTGTACTAACCCATAAAACACTTAAAACTCAAATAAGTCACAAAGTAACATGATTTTAACCTAAACATATACCAAATGATCAAATTAACGGCTTATCACATCACCATACTTAAACTTTTGCTTGACTAAACAACATAAAATCACAAAGCCCACAATGTAACAATGAGGCAATGACTTCAACTTTATAAAATAAATTTAACTTTAAACACGATCACTCATGTTGTTGCAAATTATTAATATGGAAAATCAGTGTCAAGGAACTTTTGACTAAATATACATATTCATCAAACCTTAAATGTCAAGTTTATTACCATTTTCAATTGTACACACACATCAATAATTATTTGGTCATTCAAACTTTGCAACTAATCCTAAATACGTTATATGAAAAAGTTAAGTTACTTACAAGTTCAGTAGGTTTTTATTAGAAAACATTTTTTTTCTTTTTATGGGTATGGACTTAGTCTTTTTATATAGAGGCAAACATTGGTGATGAATGTCGATCCAGTTACCCTACTATGTCATGTTTTTATTAAGTTGCTTGGTTGGAACATCATTGTAGTCTTTTGACGCGAAGGAACAAATTTTTTATGCTTGTTAATCTGGTTACTCGGTTACATCACATTCTCAACTAGCTATTAGCTCTATTCATAACCCTAAGACCAGTAGAATAGTTATTCATTTAAAATTTACAAGAACACATTTTTTTTGTTATTAAATGCCTACCTTGTTACTTTAGCTACTCATTTCATGAAAAAATACTAGCAAAGTGACTTAGTTAAAAAAACATATAATTATGAATGAATGTGACAACTTAAAGGGTGATAAACGAACACTAAATTATAATTAACTTACATATTTTAGCCAAACAACACATATCACTAATTTTGTGAGCTAATGACTTTTCACAACCTAATAGATTATGTTCAAAATTGAATCAATTTCAATCCATCTAAGCTATCGATACATTCACACAATTCACAATATGCAACCTAACACACTAACATAACAATATGAAAAATTAACACTCAAAGAAAAACACATAACCCTTCCTACACTTGAATAACACATTGTCCTCAATGTGAAAAGGAGATAACAAACACATATGGAAGGAAGTAACATAAAATAAAATAAAACAAAAAATAAAGTTAAAGGAAAAGGAAAGGATTAGAAACAAAACCTCACGGTGATAGAGGTGGGGATAGTGTCGGAGGTGGCAATTGTACACCTTCAACTTTGAAGTATTGATGAATATAACATATATCTCGGTTTTGACATCAATGTGTGCAGGCCATCTCCTTCATCCTTCTAGAGTTCTCCACAAGTATGTCAGTAATTGCTTTATTGTTGCTAGAGATTGTATCGAGCACCTTCTTCTAACCAGGTTCGTTTGTATCTTCTTCCTCTTTGGACTCCTCGCTAGTCGAGTCCTCTTCTGCCTACTGAGGTGGCGCTATGCTAGAACTTGCCTGACTAGACCTGATCTTCACATAAGTTTTTTGGTTGAAGTCCTAGAGTTCCATGCTATGGGACTTCAGGATTTTAGCATTGATTTAAAAAACAAGGAGGTAGATGGTTAGACCACTACAATTCACACCATAGTACTCGGTAATGGTAGAAACCAAGTACCCCCATACCTAAATTGTTGCCCCTCTTATGTAAAGTCACAACAATAGCATTCAGCACATGTGTGGAGGTGCACAATAGGATGCTATGATCCAAGTGCCACAACAGAAAAAGTTCCTTTGTTGAGCACTTGTTTGTTTCTGATTTGCCAAAAAACATTTAACACATGGACTTATGTAACAAAAAGTTCTTATGGATTCGTAAAATGTTGTTGTGGGCATTCTTGGCATCGAACCACTCTAACCCAGTAAGCTTATTTCATTAATTGGAAGCATAAAAATCATCTCGCTGGTTGACAATGGAAAAATCAGGGAACCCGTAAATATCACACATAATTTCAATTTTCAACTTATAAGGTTTTCCATGCAATATAAACCACATTTCCTTAGGGTTACTGTAACATACTGTACCCATAACGCATATACCCAAACATATCCCTGGATAGTTGAGACTATACTCAACGAAAATGGTATGTTAGAATAATCACATAAATATTATCTAAGGCATCAATATAACTTAAGCATTCCAAATACTTAATTCCTTCTCAATCATAATTAATCTTATATGTCATTAACATTCCAAATTCAAGTAGATCATATACGACAGTTTTGAACTCAATCTCAGTACATCATACAATATAAAAAGTACACACTATAGACAATGTGTGTCATAACATAGATTACTAATACAAAAGACATCTATCTAGACTTTACAGGTATTCACTGACAAGACCTTTGAGTCATTCTTGTCCATAAAATAACCATACTAAAATTCTATTAGATTGCTTTACAAGCTAGATCTCCTTTGAACCTAAAAATCAATGTTGCAATTTTGATGAGTTTGCGAACTCAGTGAGTGAACTATCATCGATGTGCTCACTCAAGCTAGAACATAAAGACAAGTATATAACCCAATTCACCAAGTATAACATATTATCTAGCATTGAATATCACATCACATTTTATCACATGTCAGTAAGTACAATATGTATTCAATTATTTCACATCAATAGTTCAAAACAATCCAATGAATCATCTCAATTATTCATATAATACATGTAAAGTTGTATATGCAAATGCACATATGACTCCATTTTTATTTATCTTTGTTTTGATCGAGCGCCTATAACCCCAATATACTTTCCCATATCTGTTATAGATATTAGGCTCATTTCATTTACTGTCCCGTATCTGTTATGAATACCGAGCTCATTGTTATATGAACATATGGCTCTCTATTCACAATCCTGAGCTTAAAGCTCTTTTTCACACATTGGCTACTCCAGTCACAGCTCCTTTATCTAATCATGCATTTCGATGTAATCAGATGCATCAATTCACATGTTATGCTTTCAGTACTTTTCATTCAATATGCTCGTATCATATACCAAATTCTTCGAATCTAAGTTCAGCATTCATCATTTCATGGTTCATACATTCCACATTACAAATACAGTTCAACAGAAGCAAATATAATTAAGTTTACATATCGAGGTGTACTTACAATACACTCCAGAATAACTATTGCCTTAATGATTTGACAATGTCTGGATGCTAATAATCAACTTGTGCGTTTAAAGTCATGCAATACACATATAGTTTACAATCACTAATTTGTTCAATCATATGAAAATAAAACCATGCAAATGTATATGTGTCATGTTCAATGCATGTCAATTGACCTTTTTGGGTATGTATTCATAATCACAAATCTTTATCGTTCAGTTATTATAGCTTGCATATTACCATTTTGCATTCAGGTATATACTTTGAGTAAGTTTGATTACTCTAAATTCATCAATCATACATTCATCAACCTTTTCTAGCAACATACATCCACACAATTCCAAATTCTCATTCATTCATACCTAATAAACATGACTTATATCCTTTAGATTATATTTGCATTCATAAGAGCTCCTTTACTCCTTTAACAACTCAAAATTTCTAGATTTAAATACGTTGATATCTAGACAATCCATTCATTAAATAATGACATCAATTAGAAACCTAAACTTATCAAACCCTTAACTAATTAATTAAGTAACTCTATGTTCATTTCAAGCCTTAATCAAGTCCATAAACACCAATGTAGAGTGACTTATCCTCAATTGGTTCAATAAATTCACAAAACTAAAATTATCATTTCAAAGCTTTGGCCATGATCATGAGATGAGTTCCCTGAAGTGCACTATCCAATTTCCCTCAATTCTCCACGAATTTCATCTATTTAGGATTATCATTAACACTTCAAATTTTCTAGAATTCATACTCTCAAAAGCTACTTCAATTTATGTTAATATAAATTCCATCTTGGTTACGTTAAAGCTCTCTAAATTATATTCATTTATGTCAGTAACAATCATTCTTACACATATACTAACAACCTCAATTATTTTCTAGATTCAAAAGAAAACTCTTTCATATCAAATTCAAAACCCCTTCATAATAGTCCATTAATTATACCTCAATTCTTCATCAATTTCATCTCAATTTCTAGCTCAAAATCATTTATTTAATAGCTCATAAACTATTTTTTTATACATGCCAAATAGAACCCAAACTACCATTTATAAATCATTTTCTAGAACTCATTTAACACCAATATCACAATCAGTCCATCCCCAATTCAGTCATCATTAAGTTATATATTAATATATTTCATAAGAGATCAATCTTTCACTTACTTGATTAGCTTAATTGCCTCCTCAATTATCAAGCTAAGCTAGCCTTTCATGCATGCAAGCACAATTCCAATAACAAGGTAGAAGTAGAATAGTTTTTTAGCAACAAGAAGAAATCAGCATAATATAGCTTTCTTGATACAGAATTTTGTAAAGATTTTGAGTGGTGATGAATAAAATTAAACAAAAAGTTCATAAGCTATGAGGGTGTGTGTGTGTTTCAATGGTGAGAGGGAAAGAGAAGAAAGAAGGCAGTAAAAATAATTTTTTAAATAGCTTAATTAATTAGGTGCTAGATATCACTATTTTACAAGGACATTTGTCACATATGTATGCAATCCACTTGTCCTCTATATAAGCTGTCCAATGTCAGAAAATCCTAGGCCATTTGTCACTCAATTCTCCAAGTCATTTGTCATTAAATTCTACTTCCATATCTCACTTATTTTATAGGCCTAGTCATCCTAAATTTCTATGTGTCAACTTGTCTTACCACTTGACATTTTTCCTAGAATAAATGTACATTTTAATTCATCACTCTTCCAATTATAAGAATTAATTCCAAATTGTTGATTGTAATTCATCAAACCAAAATTCAAGACATAAGCATTACACAATCAAATCATCATCATTTTAAACCTTTCATACCATAGAATATGTCAATTGAGTGCACATACAATCTTTGCAATGTTTTCTACATCAACATTCATATATGTATATGCTCATGATATGCATGTGAATGAAATGCACCTCATAAATTCTAAAACAATATGACTTAAAAGTATAAAATTCTAATCGTTAGTAAGTTTTAGAAACCAAATATTATAATTCTCCCCTTTAAGAAATTTCATCCTTAAAATTCTTATCTGATTGACCAAATAGATGGGGGTACTATTTCCTCATGTATTCCTCAGTCTCCTATGTAGCTTTTGAATCACTCCTCCAAAGGACTTTAATAAAAGGAATTATACGATTTCTCAGCTATTTCGTCTGGTATCCCACTATTTTGATTGGTTCCTCAACATAACTCAAATTTGTTGCAATCTCAACCTCCTATGCTGGTAATACATCTGTTGGATTTGATCGATATCTCCTGAGCATACTAACTTGAAACATATTGTAAATCTGAGACATCTCTAGTAATAATGCTAATTTGTAAGCTAATTGTCCTACTCTTTCAATAATCTTATAAGGATCATTGTATCTAGGGCCCAACTTTCCCTTTTTACCAAACCTTATCACTCCTCGCCAAGGCAACACTCTTAAAAACACCTTATCTCCCACTTAATACTCCATATCCCTCTAGTGCTGATCTGCATAACTCTTTTGCCTGTCTTGAGCTACCTTAATCCTACTACGGTTGAATTTTACTTTATCAATGGTATCTTGAATCAACTGTAGGCCTTCAACAATCCTTGAACCCTCTTCATCCCAATACAAAGGCGATTGACACTTTCTACCATATAACGCCTCATATGGAGCCATACCAATATTACCATGATAATGATTATTGTATGCAAATTCAATGAGAGTTATATATTCATGCCATGCTCTTTGAAACTCTACAACACAGTCTCTGAGCATATCTTTAATAATATCAATAGTCCTCTCACTTTGTCTGTCTATCTGAGGATGAAATATTGTACTAAAGTTGAACTTTACACCCATTGCTGACTGTAAACTGCCCTAAAATCTAGATGTAAATATGGGATTCTAGTCTGATACAATAGATACTGAAACTCTATATAGCCTCACTATCTCATTAACATATCTCCGAGCTAACTGATCCAGTGTGTTATTTTCTCTAATAGGTAAGAAGTGAGCTGATTTAGTTAATTTGTCAATAATGACCCATATAGTATCATGTTGTCTTGATGTCCTCAGCAAGTACATAATAAAATCCATTGTAATCCTTTCCCACTTCCACTCTGGAATAGGTAATGACTGTAACTTTCCAACTAGAGCCTGATGCTCCGCCACTAGCCTCTTTATCCCTATTCACCAAAAATGTTGTTTCAGAGTATTATGCATCTTGGTAGTACCAGGATGCATAACATAGGTTGCTATGTATGCTTCCTCCAAAACTTCTTCTCTCAGACCATCAACATCTAGTACACATGATCTCCGCTTTAACTACAATGTATCAACTCTGAACTCAAACTCAGAACTTGAATTCTATTTTAATTTCTCCACAATCTTCACCAATTCTGGGTCTTTACCTTGAGCTTTCTTGATCCTTTTATACAAAACTAGTCTAAGCTTCAACGTAGCTAACAATGCTTCATTCTGCCCTAAACGTAACTTAACATTCAGGTCTCTCAATTGAACTAGGTTTGGTATTCTTAATGTTTGAATTTATGCCACACTGTTATTAGATTTCCTGCTTAATGCATCGGCTACAACATTAGCTTTACCTAGATGGTATTCAATTGTGCAATCATAATCCTTAAGCAACTCAATCCACCTCCTTTGTCCCATATTCAGTTTTTTTTACCAAAAAATATCTCAAATTTCTATTATCTGTAAATATCTGAAACATCTCACCATATAAATAATTCCTCCAAATTTTCAAAGCAAACACCATTGTCGCAAGCTCTAAATTGTAAACTAGGTAATTGAACTTATGAGATCTTAACTGTCTTGAAGTACATGCAATCACTTTACCATACTGCATCAAAACACATCCTAATCCTTGTGTGAAGCATCACTATATACAACATATCATCCAAATCCAGATGGTATAACTAACACTGGTATCATAGTTAAATCAATTTTTTAACTCCTCAAACTCCCATGTCACTCATCAATCTATCGAAAAGGTACATTCTTTCTCAGAAGCTTTGTTAAAGGGGTTAATATCAATGAAAACCCCGACAAACCTTCTGAAGCTACTAACCTAAGAAAACTCCAAATCTTATACACATTTCTAGGTGCTTCCCACGTCATCATTACCTTAACTTTCTTTGGGTCTATTTGTAGGCCCTGTTCAAATACTATATGACCCAAGAACATCACTTGAACAAGTCAAAATTCACACTTACTAAACTTCACGTACAATTACTTCTCTCTCATTATCTATAAGACCAACCTCAAATGCTTAAAATGTTCCTCTCTACTCCTCGAGTACACCAAAATATCATCTATGAATACAATCAAAAAATGATCTAAGTAAGGATGGAATGCTTTATTTATCAATGACATAAAGGTTTTCGGAGCATTAGTCAATCCAAAAGGCATCACCAAAATCTCAAAGTATCCATATTTGGTTCTGAATGCACTCTTTGGTACATCAACTATTGCTATTTTCAATTGATAGTACCCTGACCTCAAATCCAATTTAGTTAACCCCTAAGCTTCTTGTAACTGATCGAGTAAATCATCTATTCTCAGTAAGGGATACTTATTCTTCACTATTACCCAATTTAATTTCTTATAATCAATGCATAATCTCAAGGTTCCATCCCTTTTCTTTACAAAAAAAACTGCAGCTCCCAAAGTGATACACTAGGTTTGATAAAAACCCTTATCTAAGGAGTCCTACAATTGAGTCTTAAGTCCCTCAAGTTCCACAGGTGCCATCCTATACGAAGGAATAGATATAGGAGGTTGATAGTGAACTCCGTTTCCCAATCTGATGGCAAACCTAGTAATTCATTAGGAAATACATATAGGAAATCCTTAATCACAGGAATATCCTGTACTGTCTGCTCAATTTGCGTATTGATCATATAGGCTAAATATGCCTCACATCCACTTCAAATCAGCCTAAAGGCACTCATTAATGAAATCAATATGACTGGCACTTCTTAATTAACACCTCGAAATATAACCCTTGGCTGATTAGAATATTCAAGAATAACTTCTTTAGTATAATAATTGATCATAGCCTTATGAGTATTAAGCCAGTACATACCCAAAAGGAGGTCTATTTATGTCAACTAAAGTGCTATCAAACCAGCTTTCGACCCCGCCTGATCAACCCAAATCATGCACCCTTTACACACTTCTTCAATCAATGTAGTACTACCTACTGGTGTACTCACCTCTAACTCACATTTCAACATCTCTCTATCATAATATAGTTTAGATGCCAGATGTGGTGTGATAAATGAACATGTAGATCCTAGATCTAACAATTCAAATGCCTCAAATTGAAAGACATGTAACACACCTGTAATAACATCTGGGGAATTTTGTGCCTCCCACCTTGTCTGGGACTGTGGTTGGTTACTCTACTCCTTAGTCCTAACACTAGGACCTACTGAATTGGTTTTACCCTTACCTCTGCCTCTTTGCCCTGCTCCATTGGCTCTGTTCTGCTGGACAGTCACTTTAGATAATGATCCTCCTTTCATCCCAGACTGTGCTACTAAAGTTACAGGATAGTCTCTAATATGATGCTCGAAAGAGCCACAATGTAAGTAAGTTCCTAATATCTTCCAACATTTTCCACCATGTTTCTTTCCAAAATGCTCACAACTAGGCATCTATTGTGATTGTCCTCCATATGTCTATCCTTCAGAAGTCTCACCTTTACCACTACCACTATGAACAAAACTGCCTCTCAGTCTAAATGATTGCCTCGATCTGGTTTGTGATCGTGATGATTTATTCTAGAATTTACTAATTCTTCTTCCAGAGTCAGCTTGAAACTCACTATGCCTCTTAATTCTAAACTCTTACCTATACTTTACTTGTTCATCCTTCAATAATTTCTCAATCCGAATCAAAGTAGCCCTTAACTCAATGAAACTATTCAAATTAGTAATAGCCAACCTTGTCCTGATTTCCATATTCAATCCATCCTTAAACTACCTACAATTATCTTCCTTATTAAAAATCAGAGCAATAATATAGCCCATTAATTCATTAAACTACACCTCATACTTGGCTATAATGAGATTTCCCTGTTTTAAATCAAGAAATTCTTTCATCGTCCTATCCAAATAGATCTTTGGCATATAATTCTCCTTAAAGAACTTTAGGAAGTCTTCCCATGTCAGTCTATAAGGTCAGGTAGAATTACCTAGAACAGTCTTCCACCACTAATAAGCTGGACCTTGTAGTAACGAGACTGTGTAGTCGAACTTTTCATCAGACTTACAATCCATCTGATCAAACACCCTTTTCGCTCTTTCCATCCAACCTTCTACCTCGACAGGGTCTCTACTTCTATAGAAGTCTACAGCCTCCTACTTTATAAGTTTACCATACCTCCTTTTTCTCCTCTTAGGAATTCTCTGAGGCATTTAGTCAAACTGGGGTACTGGGGACTCCCTATTGGCTCATATAAACTCAAGATCAGCTGATTCTGTAACTCGATCTCCTATAGCAGACGACCAATAACAAACAATAATTATTAGTTGTCATATTTAAGTACTTATATATGTCCCTAAGGATGTCAAACTTAGCTCTGATACCAAAACTTGTAACATACCATACCCATGGCACATATGTCTGAACATATCCACAGATAGTCAAAACTATACTCTACAAAAATAGTACGTTAAAATAATCATATAAATACAGTCTGAGGCATCAATGTAACTTAAGCATTCCAAATACATAATTCCTTCACAATCATAATAAGTCATATATGTCATTAACATTCCAAATTCAAGTTGATCATATACAATAGTTTTGAACTCAATCCTAATATGTCACACAGTATAAAATATACACACTAAAGACAATGTGTGTCATAACATGGAATGCTAATACAAAAGACATCTATCTAGACTTCACAGGTGTCAGTTGACCAGACCTTCGAGACACTCTTGTCCCCAAAATAATCATACTAAAATTCTATTAGATCTCTTTACAAGTTAGATCTCTCTTGAGCATAAAAATCAACGTTACAGTTTTGATGAGTTTGTGAACTCAGTGAGTGAACCATCATCAATCTGTTCGCTCAAGTAACAATATAAAGACAAATATATAACCCAATTCACCAACTATAACACATTATCCAGCATTGAATATCACATCATATTTTATCACATGTCAACAAATACAATGTGTATTAAATTATTTCATATCACTATTTCAAAACAATCCAATAAATCATCTCAATCACTCATATAATACATGTAATGTTGTATATGCAAATTCATATGTGACTTCATTCTTATTTCACTTTGTTTTGACCAAGTACCTATTAACCTAATATATTGTCCCGTATCTGTTGTGCATATTTTATTTACTGTCCCTATCTGTTGTGGATACTGGGCTCATTATTATATAAGCATATGGCTCTCTGTGCACAATCCTGAGGTCAAAGCTCTTTTTCACACATTGGCTATTCGAGTCACAGCTCCTTTATCTGATCATGCATTTCGATGTAATGAGATTCATAAATTTACATATTATGCTTTCGATACTTTTCATTCAATGAGATTATGTCATATATCAAATTCTTAGAATCTAAGTCCGCCATTCATCTTTCAATTGTTCATACATTTCACATTACACATATAATTCAACAGAAGCACATATAATTGAGTTTACACATCTAGGTGTACTCATAGTGCGCTCCAAAATAACTATTGCCTTGATGATCCGACAATGTCTGGATGCTGATGATCAATTTGTGCATCTAAAGTCATGTAATACACACATAGTTCACAATCATTAATGTGTTCAATCATATGAATAAACAATCATGCACATGTATATGTGTCATGTTCAATGCATGCTCAATTGACCTTTCCTAGTATGTATTCTTAATCACAAATTTTGACTGTTTAATTATTATAGCTTGTATATTACCACTTTGCATTTAGGTTTATACCTTGAATAGGTTTGATTACTTTAAATTCATCAATCATATATTTATGAACCTTTTCTAGCAATATACATTCACACAATTTCCCAATTCTTATTCATTCATACCTAATACAAATTCCCAATTCTTATTCATTCATACCTAATACTTCTTACTCATATCCTTTAGATCATATTTGCATTCATGAGAACACCTTTATTCCTTCAAAAACTTAAAATGTCTAGATGTAAATACATTGATATGAAGATAACCTGTTCATTAAGTTATAAAATCAATTAACAACCTAAACTTATCAAATCTTTAACCAATTAATTAAGCAACAATCTAGGTTCATTTCAAGCCTTAATCAAGTTCAAATACACCAATGTAGAGTGACATATCGTCATTTGGTTCAAAAAATTCACAAAACTGAAATTATCATTTCAAAGCTTTAGCCACGATTGTGGGATGAGTGCCCCAAAGTGTACTATCCAATTTCCTCAATTCTCCATAAGTTTCAACTACTTAGGATCATCATTAATACTTTAAATTTTCCAAAATTCATAATCTAAGAAGCTACTTCAATTTATGTTAATATAGCTTCCATCTTGGTTACATTAAAGCTCTTTAAATTATATTCATTTATATCACTAACAATCATTCTTACATATACTCTAACATCCCCAATTTTTTTCCAAATTCAAAAAAAACTCTTTCATATCAAATTCAAAACACCTTCATAATAGTCCATTAATTATATCTCATTATGCCTCAATTCCTCATCAATTTCATCTTAAGTTCTATCTCAAAATCATTCATTTAACAACTCATAAACTATTCTTTTTCATATATGTTAAACAGAGCAAAAACTACCATTCATGCATCATTTTATAGCACTCATTTAACACCAATATCATAGTTAATCCATCCCCAATTCAATCATCATTAAGTTCGATTAACATATTTCATAAGAGATTAGTCTTTCACTTACTTGATCAGCTTAATTGCCTCCTTAATTATCAAGCTAAACTAGCCTTCTATGCATGCAAGCACAATTCCAAGAACAAGGTGGAAGTAGAATGGTTTTTTAGCAGTAAGGAGAAATTTGCAGAATATTGCTTTCTTGATGCAGAATTTTGTAAAGATTTTAAGTGGTGATGAACATAATTGAAGCAAAAATTCAAAAGTTGTGAGGGTGTATGTGTGTTTCAGTGGTGAGAGGGAAAGAGAGGAAAGAAGGTAACAGAAACAATTTCTTCATTAGCTTAATTCATTAGGTGCTAGGTGTCACTATTTTACAATGAAATTTGTCACATATGCATGCAATCCACGTATCCTCTATATAAGCTGCCAAATGTCACCAAAATCTTAGGCCATTTGTCACTTAATTCTCTAAGCCATTTGTCATTAAATTCTACTGCCATGTGTCACTTATTTTATAGGCCTAGTCGTCCTAAATTTCTATATGTCAACTTGTATTGCCACTTGGCATTTTTCCTAGACTAAATGTACATTTTAATCCATCACTCTTCCAATTGTAACAATTAATTCTAAATTATTGATTTTAATCCATCAAACCAAAATTCAAGACATAAGTAATACACAATCAAATCATCATCATTTTAAACCTTTCATACCCTGGAATATGTCAATTGAGTGCACATATAATCTTTGCAATGTTTTCTATATCAACATTCATGTGTGTATATGCTCATGTTATTCATGTGAATGAAATGCACCTTATAAATTCTAAAGTGATATGACTTAAAAGGCTAACATTCTAACCCTCAATAAGTTTTGGAAACTGGCTATTACAGTTACCAGGTTCAAAATGAAGGGAAGTGAAGAATTCGAGGGTGAGCTCCAGGTAGATAGGATATTAGAAGTGTATAAAATTGCACCACTGAATTCTTTATGTTAAATGCCCAACCCTATCTCATAATTCTAGCCTATCAAGTGCAGCAAAATCAAAATATTTCGAGACTACTATCAGTTTAACATTAAGGGATTGCAATCAAATACCATCCTCCTCTATGTCAATTGGGAAGGATTCTCCAAAATCTACCACCCTATTCCTTCGCCCTCAGCCCAAGACTCGATTTCTTCCTGATGATTGGTTATGCTTCGTTAACTGCTTAATGCGTGACATAATTGACTATAGATAGGTGGAAGTTAGAATAAAGTGGGAATTTGGAAGTTGATTACAGAGAAGAGAGAGCGTTTTATGATTCTAAACTTAGAGAGATAAAGTTAAAATTAAAGTGAGTGAAAAAGTGAAGTAGGAAATAAATATTAAAATGGTAAAATTTTAGTTGAAAAATTGTGTGGATAGGTTTACCCTGTCGCAGGCCACGATTATGGCCTACAATAATTTCATCATTTCTAATTTTTTTATTTTTTTTCTTAGACACATTCTCCGAGATCTTTTCCTAACTTCTTTTTAGCACTATCACCTCATTATGCTTTCCTTCTTGATTATCTTTATTAAAAATTAATGCCCTACTCTTCCATGATATTTATTTGGAAATGGAACAACCTAACTGCGGAATTCAAATTATCTAAAATCAAGAAATAACCATTAATTTAAAAATCATGGGTTGCCTCCCATGTAGCACTTTTTTTAACGTCGTTAGCTTGACTCTCTTCTTTACTCAAAGTGATTTGAGAGAATTCTTTAGTGGTGACTCAATTTTCAATCTTATAAAATGTACGCATGCCACTTGGTTGCTTATGCCACCTCCTTTCTTTTGTCGATTCTTTGTTCTCCTTCTTTTGTGAGGTTTATTCTTTGTCAAGGAACACTTTTGATCATCATTCTTTCACTTTTTCTCCACTAAGATTTGTTCCCTTCATGATGGTCATAGGTTGGAGAGGACTTTTGTCATTCTTAGTTATGATGAAATACTATTCCTCTCCTACCCTTAAAATTAACTCACCCCCATCTATATCAATAATTAATCGAGCAGTAGCCAAAAATGGCTACCCAAGGATAATTGGGGTTTTCGCATCTTCTTCTACGTCTAGTATGAAAAAGTCCATGGGGAAGATGAACTTTTCCACTTGAACATGCACATCATGTATGATACCCTTTCGATGATGAATTAATTTATCTACCGCTTTTACCAGTATAGTGGTAGGGGCTATCTCAAAAGAATATGGTATCATTTTTATGCTAGCTCCCAAATTAGCAAAGGCTCTCTCTATTTTGACACCCTAAATAATGCAGGGGATATAAAAATCCCCTAGAGCCTCCTTCTTTGGTGGTATCATCAATTTCTTTTCTTCCTCCAATTCTTTTTCCACCTTTCCCCTTATTGATTCCATCAGTATAAGTTATGTTTCTAGTTTTTTGATCATGTCTCTCACTTTATTTAGTTCAACTTCCTTTGATTTCCTCATAGCTTTGATCGGGAATGGAATCAGTTGATGGTAATTCTTTATCTTAGGTAAATTATACCTTACCAGTAAAGAGCCTTCCCTATTCTCTTGCATCTTTTCCTTCCCCTTGTCCCTGAATGGATTTCATTTTTGTTGTTCCAAAATGGGGTAGGGAATTTTATATTGATGCATCTGGGTTGTTTGTAACTCTAGTTACCTTCAAAAAACATTTTTATCAACCTTATTCTTGTCCTTCCTTTCATTGTCTTTAGCTTGGTGTGATTCCTCCTCAGTTTCTTATGTAAGAACCATGATTCATTCTTTTGGATTAGACTTGGTGTTACTTGGAAGGGTTCCTATATTTCAGGTCACTATTGCTTTTGCTAATTGACGTACTTAGACTTCCAGGTTATATATCAAGGAGGCGTGATTCTTTATAACTTGCTTAAACTTGCCTTCAAGGCTGTTAAGTGCATCCTCCATATCTTTAATTTCATCTAAGATTTTGTGCAATTTGGATTCCATAGAACTTGGTTTGTCTTGTTGGAAGCTTGGTGGTCTTTGATGTCTGAATTGTCCTCCAACATTGTTTTACTAAAAGAAGTTTTGGTGATTTTTCCACCCAAGGTTGTATGTGTTAGAGTAGGGGTTGTTTCCCCTTCTTCGATCATATTAGGTTCCCATATGATTTACTTGCTCTTATCCATTATCCTTCGTCAAGAAGCAATTGACTGTATCATGATCCATCTGCTCACAAAGCTTACACTTCAGCTAATCAACTTTTACTGTACTTAAGGATGAAGCCTTCATGTTGTTTAGCTGTCAAGTTAAATTATCAATTTTAGCCTGCAATTATATCATTTGATCGACAGCTACCACTCCTTTTTGTTCACAAATTTATAGGTTACCTACTTCAATCTTTCATCCTAAACAGCTATTACTTATCATTTCTTCTAACAACTCATCTACTTCATCTACTGTCTTCCTCATAAGTGATCATCCTGAAGCCACATTAATTGTGCGTCTCATATGTGGGGTTACTCCATTATAGCATGTTTACAAAATAAATTCTTTAAGTAGGTTATGGTGTGGACATTTCCTTTGTAATTCTTTGTATGCCTCCCATGCTTCATAAATTGATTCCCCGTCACCCTATTGAAACTTTATGATCTTTTTAATAATCTTTGTAGTCTTGGTTAGGGGAAAATACTTGCCTAAGAAGACACGAACTAATTGGTCTTAGTTCCCAAGTGGTGACATTATTTGCGTTGAGGGAATGATACCAAGCTTTCGCTCAATCCCTTAAGGTAAAAGGGAAGATTCTAATTCTGACAGCATCCTTCGACATTTGATGATAATGAAAGGTATCAGAGATTTCAAGGAAATTGACAATATATGCATTTGGATTTTCATTCATTAATCCACCAAACTGCGCATTTTGTTGAAGCATGTTTAGGAGAGATAATTTGAATTCAAAAGAAGTTACTTACACGAGTGACTTAGCTACACCTTGATTACCTTCATTGAAGCCTGGTCTCATGAAGTCCACAAGGGTTCTCGGTTGATGCCTTTAGTCCGCTCCTTGATTCAACTCTTACTAAAACTCCTCAGCCATTGTTGCTTTTGCGAATTCTTCTTCTACTTCACGCCGAGCTCTTCTAGTTGAACATTCTAGGCGAGGGCTCTACAATTTTAGCTATATGACTCAAACTCCTTAAAACTCTTGTGTTTATGTAAGAGTACACAGAAAGAATGGGAAGAATAGAAAAAATTAAAACTAACTAAAATATCTTAAACTAAAAAATTAAGCTAAAGTTCACCCTCCTAAGCAATGATGCCAAAAACGTGACCGTGCCATTCGAGCTTTAAAATTTACAAGCCCTCAAATACTGCAAGCCCAAGGGTCGCGATTGTAGTATAACATATGTCTATCCCACGAGGAGGAAACTAATCTAATCCTAAAATCTAATGCCAACAATATAAGAAACTCAAAATAACAATGCAATGGAAAGTAATCACGAGAATTGAATTCAACTACTTAAATTAGAAATTGAACACAAAAGAATTAACAATTGAGCAATATGTAATCACAATAGAAATCAACCTAAAGAATTTACCAATTTATGAAAAAGGGGATTTTACTTATCATTAATGCTAACCTAGTTGATTTTGCGTCAATGAAGTGTTGGTTCTAAACTATCCTAGGGTTTCTCTCTCTTGAGTTGTAACCATTAAACCCTAAATTATAAACCCTAATTAGATTAAAGAATTTGCAATTTCTCAACTCACAAATTATCCCAAACCTAATTAGATCTGAAGCACTCTAATAAACTATTGGAACATCATATAGGATCTCTCTCCGCACAATTACCAATATGATTTATTACAATTTCTATTAAATCAACTAACTCTCATTAATTTTATTTAATCATATTTCATTCAGTTTACCCTCTCAGTTTATTATCAAATTATGCAATAACGTAATTAAATCATGACATTTATCTAAACAAATAATTGACTAAATTATCATTAAATCAAAATAAAATCCTGAAGGAGAGTTAGAACATTATCAATATTCCAAATCCTATCATCATATTATCAATCTCAATTATATATAAAAATAAAATCGAAACAAAAAGGAAATAAAACTTGGAATAGACGATGCAAGGCAGTGATGTTAAAAAACCTCCTAATCTGGGAAGCACATCGAGTCCACTTCATCTTCCTCTTCTTCTTCTTCCTCTTCTTTCTCCTGCTCGATATTCTTCCTTTAGGGTTTCAATAGTGGCTATAAAAAAGCTCCTTGTCTTTTTCCTTTTATGTTCTTTTCATTCATCTTTAAGTTATGGTTAACCCTAGGGTGTTTTTTTAAGGTCTGAAAGTTCCCAATAATCCGTCAAAACATGAAGTTTATGAGTGTCTATGCATCTACCCGATGCAGGCCATGATTGTGGCTCACATCTAAGCCTTCTGTCATGATAGTGGCATGCAGGCCATGATCGTGTGCCATTCCTTGAGCTTCTGTGTAACACCCAAATACCCCCTAGAAGGACATGTGGATGTTACCTAAGAAAGGATTTAAAACATATCAAAACATTACAAAGCATTGCCAGAATTCAAACAAGCAATCATTACTTTCCTGTATATATTCGATTTTAAACAGAATATAACCAGCACACCGAAATTATTCGAATACATGCTTAAATTACAACATCATCCTTTATTAAGGTTATTACATTACAAACTGATAGTTGTGTAATTGCATGTGTTTTAGGGTTGAATTTGTTATTTATTTAGTGTGAATTTGAGTGGTGTGTGTGCATTTAGGGTATACTTATGTTAGTTTTTGTGTTTTTATCAGATGAAGTCTTTGATCTTAAATATTATATTTTTAAGGTTTTATGATGCATTTGTTAGTGTTTTAGGGTAAACGGGGAAGAACAGAGAAGATTCGAGGAGTTTCGGCCTAAAGCCATAAGCCACAATCGTGCACAGTAGACCACAATCATGACAGAGAAGGAAGAGCCAATGGTAGCCAGGCCACGATCGCATATTGGGAGCACGGTTGTGATAAAGATTGTCAAGTCAGGTCCCGATCTTGCACAATGGGCCACAATCGTAACAGAAAGGTTAAGCAGCAGGCCATATTTGTGGTAGGCAAGGCCACGATAGTGCCCTGCATCGGGATAACAGAAAAACTCAATTTTCGTGAGATTTTGTAGACCGTTTCAATCCCGACTTTGACCTAAGGCTTCCACAAAATAAATAGAACATGATGTGACAGCCGTAAGAGAGGTTTTTTGAGACCCTAGAGAGTTATGCAAGAGAGCATCATTCTGTCAATTATGAGAAAAACCTAGAGAGAGATCAATAAACTAAGGAAGGAGACAAAGGAAGAGAGACACGGAGATAAGTTTGACGTGAAGTACTTCTCGAAATAGGTGGTTTCCTGCAGTCACTGCCTCTGAGATCCACTCTGACAGTATTTCTTTTTTTCAATTTTATGGATGTATAAAATTGGGATATTCATTGGAAATAATGTTGTTCAATGTTGATTTACTGTCTATACTCACCTTTAGGTTGTTTAATTCTTAAGATTAATAAACTTTATTTTATTGTGTTTCTTTCGAATTAATTGTGATTCAAATTCTGTTGTTAATAACTTGGCGATAAACTGAGAGTTTTAGCTAGATCAAAATCATCGATTTGGGCTAACGAGAGTTAGGTGAATCAATAGGTAAATTGGAAGAGTTGTGTAATGAGAGATCGAGCATAAATTCCCTGTAGATATTTAGATAATTTAGAACTAATTTAGGTTTTGACTCAATCGCGAATTGAGAGATCACGATTCCATAATTTAAATTAGGGATCATCAATTAGGGTTAAGAATTATAACTTAAGACAGAGTAATTAACCTTAGGATCCTCTAGGCTCGTTGAGTAAAAAATTATATAATTGGTTAGATTTTCTTTAGTTTCAAATTAAATCCCCTTTTCTCTCACTTAGCTAGTTCTAGGTTGATTTCGGATTATTGTCTGAGTTGCTATTTTGTTACTTTTTTGCACTTAAAATTCTCATATTTGATTATTGATTGATTTAATTTTTGCTTTAGTTAAATATTTAGAATTATTGTAGTTTAGGGCAACCTTAGATTTAGGACTAGTTAACCTTTCTCGTCGGATCAATACCTTAGGTACTACTCGAACTACTAGTGCGCTTATGGAATTTACCAAGGTTAAAAAATAGTAAAACATAGCACGTATAACCTTGTGAACAAGTTTTTGACATCGTTACCAGGGAAGGCGACATTTAGTCTATAGTTTAAGGCATTACCTTAGATTTGATTTTCTATTTTTATTTTCATTTCTTTGATTTTAGTTTGGAATCGTGCTCTGGTATGAATACAAGAGTCATGAGAGGTTCAAGTCGTGTAGCTGAAATGATAGATTTAGGTATAACACGATTATAACAAACCTTGAGGAAAGCTCAGTGAGAGGAAGAAGAAGAGATCGAGAAATCACAAATGGCAAATGAATTTCAAAGAAATATGGATCAGGAAGTTAACCCTCGAACCTAACAACAGAGAACCCTCATGGGCTTCATGAGGCCAGGGTTTAACCCAGCAAACTAAGGAGTGACTAGACTGCCTGTTCAAGTGGTCTCATTCAAAATCAAGCTAGCCCTCCTAAATATGCTTCAAAAAAACATCCAATTTTATGAACTAGAGAATGAAGATTTGAACGCACACATCGTCAGTTTCCTTGATATCTGTGATACTTTTTGATATCACTAGATGTCGAAGGATGCTGTTAGGATTAGGTTGTTACCTTTTACACTTAGGGATAGAGCGAAGTCTTGGTACCACTCACTGAGCCGTACCAACATGATGACATGGAAACAGCTTGTACGTGCCTTCCTAGATAAATACTTTCCACTAACGAAGACCACAAAGATTATAAAGGAAATCACCAATTTCCAACAAGGTGACGAGGAGTCGACTTATGAAGCGTGGGAGCATTATAAAGATCTGCAGAGGAGATGCCCACACCACAACCTACTGAAGGAATTCCTCTTGTAGACATTTTACAACGGAGTAAACCCACCTACTAAAGGCATGATTGATGCAATGTCAGGAGGATCTTTGATGCATAAGATGGCCAATAAAGCAGAGGAGTTAATTGAAGAGATGTCAAGCAATAGTTGTTTATGGGTGAGTGAGAGAAGTAGGCAACTTATTGCCTTTATAGAGCAGAAGGAAGTTGTTGAAGTTGATCAGATGATGAAGATGCAAGCTAAGATCTAACACGACAACTCAGTAATATGAAGGCATCATCTTCCACTCCAGTTAAAGCCATGCAAGCGAAGTGTGAGTTATGTGGTCAAGTAGATCACGATATTATGGACTGCTACTTGATGAGAGAGGATAACTAGGAGCAAGTGAATTACATATGGGTATAATTTGGACAAGGCGGGAGTAATAATCCCTACTCCAACACATACAACCCAAGGTGGAAGAATCACCCCAACTTTTCTAACACATACAACCCAGGGTGGAAGAATCACCCCATCTTTTCCTAGTCGAACAATAATAATGGAGGATAGTTTAGGCCTCAAGGGCAATCGACCTTTCAGTAGGATAAGATAAGCTCTATAGATTCGAAGTTAGAAAGGATTTTGGACAAGATAGGAGGAATGGAGGAGGCATATAGGAGGCTTGAGAGTAAATTCGAGCAAGTTACGAAGAATCATACCTCGTGTATACATAATTTAGAAGTCCAAGTGGCGCAGCTCGCAGAAATAATGTCGACTCGAAATGTTGGAACTCTTCTAAGTAATACCTAGCCCAACCTAAAGGAGCGTATCATGGTCATAACTCAGATTCAAGATGGAGAAACTACACAAGTGTAGGAAAAGATAGAAGATAGAGAAAAAGGGAAAGTAGTTAAAAATGACCTTTCGATTAAGCCCGCAATGGAGTCGACTCAAGTAACTCGATGGGTATTTTTGTTCTCTATTGCGCAACAACGAGAGTTATATGCAAAGTGGGAAGTGAAAAAATTGCAAGAAATTAAACATAACAAGATTTAGGTAGTGATGGACCGAATATAAGCAAAGCTCAACCTAAAGGAGTCTGTCAAGAAGAAGATTGAGTGGCAACCATTGGAAGCAACCCCCAATATAGCTACGAAGAAAGATGACCCAAAGGACATTTTCATCCCCTATATATCAACAACGTTATTATAGATAGGGCATTCGTGGACTTAGGTGCAAGCGTAAATATGATGCCCTATGATTTCAGTCAAAACTTAGGGTTAGGAGAGTTAGTGCCCACTAAGTTTTTAGTTAAGATGGCCAATAGAATTCGCATAGACCGATGGGAATCATTGAAGATATGCCAGTAAAGGTAAGTAAGTTTATCTTTTCTACCGACTTCTTTGTTTTAGACATCAGTGAAGATGAGGAAACTTAGATGATCCTTGGGCAACAGTTCTTGACCATTACATGCTCAATTATTGATGTGGATGGGGGCAAACTAACTCTGCAACTAGGGAAGGAGCATATAACATTGAAGGTGACCATTAAAGAATACGGGGCTCCTTTACTTCCAATAGATGTCAAAGAAATTGAACCTCAAGGAGGATGGGAGGACATCGAGGTTCCTGCGAATGCTTCCTGAAAGAAACGTTCACGAAGGAGAAGGCAAGGCAAAGAAAATCGCAAGGACGGTGGTAATTGCAGTATGGTAGCCAAGGTACAGATGTTGCAACTAACGGAAACGTTACCATCGAACTAGTCATTCCAACCACAGTGAGCTTAAAGGAGCATCGAGCTACTGACATAAAAAGAAGCACTACATAGGTGGCAACCTATGAAAAAAATTAAAATTAGTCTAGTTGGTTAATTTTGTTAAACCAGTTGGATTCCGTATTTAGGTTTATTTTTATTTCTATTAAATAAAAGCAAAAAAGGAATAGGATGTCGGAATCACGGGAAGATTGTGCAAACATAAAGAGAGAAGTGAACAAGGGCTATAGAAGAATTACGAAGTGAAAGAGAAAAGACTGGAAAAGAGAAAACGAATGACTTGGGTGTTAAAGGACAGCCGCTGGTCACAATTATGGCCAACGATTACAAATGCTCTTGGAGGTGGTGTGATTTTTAAATGGAAGTTTTACCATTTTACCCTTCTTACCACCTATATATTCAATTCTTACTTTTTTTTCACTTTCACTCTCATTTTTATTTTCTTTCTAGAATTCAAATGTCCAAACACTCTCACCTCTCACTAAATTTTTAACCTTCCTAAATTCTTCCACATCTAACCTAAAACATGCCGCCCATTAAGCAGTCAGCCTGATGGGAACTCTTTGGAAAATATCAAGTTGTGGGTCAGGGAATAAGGAACCGAGCAATGGACATTGGAACACCATTTCCCATCTATACCGAGGAGGAAGGTATTCATTTATGATCCCTTCATTCTAGGAAAATTCTAGCTCCTAGTTACTTTGATGTTGACACATTAAATAGGCTAAAACTGTGTGAGCAGATAAAGAACCCAGCTGAGAGAATCCAGTAGAGACAGTTTATATGGTTCCAATTCCCTATGCATAAAGAGCTTACATTAGAATTTTTCACGTCCTTGACCTTTCACCCTAAGAACATGAAAGAATTATGGTTTAGAATGGGAGGACGAGCATACAAACTGAATGTTGAACTCATGTGTGAGATGTGTGGATTCCCCGAATCCACCTTTGTTGATCAACATGACAATTTCTGTGTCTCCCAATATTAGCATGAGTTAACTATAATTGAGCGGTTCTATGTAAAGAATGCACACAACAACATTATCCAGTCTCATAAACACTTACTGCTGCATAAATTTATGTGTTATCTGGTTTTTGATAAGTCAGAAACCAACAAGTTCCACTAAGGAACTTTTTACATTGTGGTGCATAGATCATAGTACTCTAGTCTGTACATCCACGCATGTGCTGAATGCCATTGCTACAGTTTCACACTAGCGGAGCAACCATCTTGGAATGGGATACATAGTGTCTACCATTGCAGAACATTTTGGTGTGGAATAAAGGGGGTTAATAGTTCACCTCTATGAATTCCTTAACTATTATCTTTTATTTCGGGTAAAGATCATCCATTCCACAAATATGAGTCTATAGGAGATCCACGAGAAGACACAAGTGAGGACCAGGTCAAGTCAAGCAAGTTCGAGTTCAGCGTACCCTCGATAGGAGGAATCTACTAGTAAGGAATCGGAAGAAGAGGAAGAGGAAGAGTCAGGCTGAAGAAGGTTTTGGATGCAATATTCGAAACCAACAGAGCACTTATGGAGATAGAGTGCACATAACGATGCCAGAGCCAAGATATTTGATGGATCTATCGGTATTTTGAGTCCTAGGGTGTTCAATTGCAACCTCCAACACTGTCATCACCTCCATCCCCTTAAGATTTTTGTCTAACCTAAATTAATTTTTCTTTCCCAAATTACCCTTCAATTCTATTGTCTTTATGTTTATTTTTATTTTTATTTTATTTTATTTTTATTGTTCATTGTATCTGTTCTTTGTTACTTTAATTTTTTTCTTTACCATTTGTTTATGTTCTTGTGTATACTTCCTTCCCACATTGAGGACAATGTGTTGTTTAAGTGTGGGAAGGGATTATGTGTTTTAGTTTGAATGTGATTTTGCATACTATATGATAGTATTAGGTTACATTGTGTGAAGTGTGTGAATATGCCAATGGCTTAGATCGAGTAAATTTTATTTAATTTTAGACATAGTCTATTAGGTTGTGAACATCATTACCTTGCGAAATTAGTGAATTAAAGGGCCTTTGGATGAATATACAACCTAATTAGGACTTAATGTAAATTTCATACCCTTTAGATTGTCACATTCATTCATAATTTAAGGTCTTTTAGGTTAAGTAGCTTAACTAGCATTTTTCATGAAAACGAATAGTCAAAAGAGACAAGGTAGGCAATAAAAAAAGTGTTTTGTTAGTAAATCACTATTCTACTGACCTTCGGGTTAGGAATAGAGCTAGTAGCCAGTTGAAAATGTGATGTAGCTAAGTGACCGGATCGACAAGCATCACAAATGTGTGCCTTCGCGTAAAAAGGCTATAATGAAATTTCAACCACGCTGTTTAATAAAATGACTTAGTTGAGCAACCGGATCAAAATTCATGACAAAGTTTGCCTTCGAGTAAAAGACTAAATCTGAAAAAACGTGTATTTTAAAAGAAAAACCTACCAGTCTTGTAATAAGCTCGAATTTTCATGAAAAATGTATTTAGGAATAGTTACAAATTCTGAGGTACCAAAAAATTATTAAAGCGTGGGTACAATTGAAAAGTGTAAATAAGTTAACACTTAGGTCTCGATTAAGTTATATATTTAGTTCAAGCCCCAAGACACATATTTTGATTGTTAATGGTTTGACAAAATTGAATGATTGCGGCCCATTTTAAATTAATTTCATGAAGTCAAAGTCATTGCCTCAATATTGCATTGCGTGTTATATGTTTTTATGTGTTTTCTTGTTTTGTTTGCTTGAGGACAAGCAAACGTTTAAGTGTGGGGATGTTGATAGTTGTGTAATTACGTGTGTTTTATGAATTTGTTATTTATTTAGTGTGAATTTGAGTGCTGTGTGTGCATTTAGGGTGTAATTATGTTAGTTTGTGTATTTTAGTGTTTTTATGGGTTAGATTAAGTCTTTGAGCTTAAATGTTATATTTTTTAGGTGCCATGATGCATTTATTAGTGTTTCAGGGTAAACAATGAAGAACGGCAAATCTTCGAGGAGTTTCGGCCCAAAGCCATAGGCCACGATTGTGTACAGTAGACCACGATCGTGACAGAAAAGGAAGAGCTAGCAGCAACAAGGCCACGATCGTGCACTAAGAGCATGATCTTGACAGAGAGCGTTAAGTCAGGCCATGATCATGTACATTGGACCATGATCATGACAAAAAGGTTAAACAGTAGGCCACGATCGTAGCAGGCAGGGCCATAATCGTGCCCTGTGTTGGGCTGACAAAAAACTCAATTTTTGTGAGATTCTGTGTACCGTTTCGACCCTGACTTTGACCTAGAGCTTCCACAAAATAAATAGAACTTGAAGTGATAGTTGTAAGAGAGTTTTTTGTAAAGCCTAGAGAGTCATGCATGAGAGTATCATTTTATCAGTTCTGAAAAAAACCTAGAGAGAGACCAAGAGATTGAGGAAGGAGATAAGGGAAAAGAGACATGGAGATAAGTTTGACGTAAAGTACTTCCTAGAATAGGTGGTTTCCAACAGTCGATACCTCTGAGATCTGCTCCAACAGTATTTCTTATTTTTATTTCGATTTTATGGATGTATGAAATTGGGATATTCATTAGAAATAGTGTTTTTAGGTGTTGACTTACTATCTATACTCACCTTTGGGTTTTTTAGTTTTTAAGATTAATAAAGTTTATCTGATTGTGTTTCTTTCGAATTAATTGTGATTCCAATTCTGTTTTTAATAACTTAGCAATAAACTAAGAGGGTGAGCTAGGTAAAAATCCTCAAGTTAGGCTAACGAGAGTTAGGTGAATCAATAGGTAGAGAATTGAATCAAATTGGTAGAGTCGTGTAATGAGAGATTGAGCGTAGATTCCCTGTAGGTTTTTAGATAACTTATAACTAATTTAAGTTTTAGGTCGATCGCGAATCTAGAGATCGCGATTCCATAATTTAAATTAGGGATCATCAATTAAGGTTAAGAATTCTAACTCGAGAGAGAATAATTCACCCTAGGATTATCTAGGCTTGTTGAGTCGAAAATTACATAATTGGTTAGATTTTCTTTAGTTTTGAATTAAATCCCCATTTCTCTCGCCTGGCTATTTCTAGGTTGATTTCGTATTGTTGTGTGAGTTGCTATTCTGTGTCTTTTCTGCAGTTTAAATTCTCATATTTGATTATTTGTTGATTTAATTTCTACATTAGTTAATAGTTTAGAATTATTGTAGTTTAGGGCGACCTTAGATTCAGGACTAGTTATCCTTTCTCGTGAGATCGATACCTTAGGTACAACGTGAACAACCGATGCGCTTGCGGAATTTACCAAGGTTAAAAAAATAATAAAACTTAGCACATATAACCTTGCGAACACAAACCCTTAAACAAAACAGTACATATTTTAAGTTCAAATACACTCTGTATTACAATATTCACAAACTTTAACAAAATATATCATGTCTCATATTATTACATAAACCCAAAGATACATTTCCAAAAAAAACACATTCTTCGTTGCCCGTTGTGGTTGTTATTGTCCCAATCTTCAAACCCTCCTATCTGAACTTACACGGGGCAAAACCACTGGGCTAAGCATAAAGCTTAGTAGGGAATAATGCAATCATACATAAACTGGAAACTGTTTAACAGTCACCTAACATCCACATATATTGAATCAAATCATATCATAAGCAATCATTAAAGATTCATATTAAAGAACAATTCAAGCATAATGGATTTTAGAACAAAATATAATCTATCACTAAAAAATATTTCTCATACTATTGCCAATCATTTAAGTATTAGAACAGATTGTACAGATGTTAGAACTGATTATCAAAATAGGGTATAACCCCTCTAGATCATAATATGATTTGTATCAAAGCAAACTTTGCTTTGAATCAATTCAGAGTTTGTCTAATATCAAATCAGAATTTTGTTTATATCAGAACTAAACGTGTATCAAAATACAAAACAAGTTAGACTGCTAGTCTTTTATACAAAATTGGGTAACTGGACTAATACAGAAGATACCATGATCGGTATCACAAAACAGGAGAGACTTATGTCTCAATATCAGGAGACATTAAAGTGTCAATATTAGGAGAGACTTATGTCTCAAACACCGAAGTGTCATTTTCAGGAGACACCGAAGTGTCAACACCTTAAATGTGTCCAAGAGTAGCTACAGACCCTTTTAGGCATGCCTATTTACCCATGACTAGGACTTGACAGTTTTAAAACAATCCATTTCATATGTCACAATCATAAGCAAAAGATACTATATCTTTATTCCACTT
>JANZXP010118472.1:0-17261 GCA_027576715.1 Erythroxylum flavicans
AATAAAACATCACTTACTTGATTCACACTTCAAATCCTCCAGCAGAAATTTCAGAAATGGGGAGAGCAAATAATGGGCTTCGGTGATGGCAAAACAAGAAGGAAGATGGTGTGTTTGCTGGAGACAAAACAAAGGAGCTGCAGAAAGTTTTTTACTCAAACATGACTTAGGTGGCTTCATCATACAATGCCACATGTCACCTTTGCATGTAATCTATTTGTCATCAATGTAAGGCTACCACTTGTCACTTAGTAATTTGTCCAATTGTAAATTTTTAGTGGGTCCATTTGTCACACTTCTATTTGTCTCTTATTTCTATATTTTTCCTAGTCCAAATTACCTCAAATTTTCGATAAATCTCCAAAATATTCGAAATGTCTCCAAAAATATGAAAATAATTCTATTACACACCAAATAAATTTTTAAGACAATTAATCCATAATGCACCAAAAATTTTGAAATAATAACTATTATCACCAAATAAATTTTCAACATAAATAATCCAAGATTCACATTTTAATCGCATTGATACATCAATCATACCTGAAAAATGTCAATAAATGCATGTACAATTATTTCATAAATAACAATATTATTCACATGCATGTGTATGGAATATAATGCATGAAATGAATTTTTAAATTCTCAATAAACTCATATATAAAACATCCAAGTTCTAACCCTAATAATGGGATAATAGGATGTTACACTATATGTAATTTATCACCCACCTGTATATGTACTATACATTGCTACATGTCATAAAGTGATCTAGTGGTTACAAGTGTACAACCCATGAAATCACTAGATCACTTTATGAAATAGGAGAGGTTTTTATAGTTATAATTGCCGTATAAATCACATATCCCAGTTGTATATCCCATCTTACAACCATATTTTAATACGACATATATATGGTAATTATTGGATGGGGTACTATGAATACCCTATGTATATACATTAAGGTATAATGGCAAGTTATGATGTTTCTCAATTTATTATTTGTTCTAGGTGCTCATATATGCCAATATCAATAATGTGGCCATATCAACACTGGGTTGATATGGCCACTTTATTGATACTGACATATACCCTATAGTTTAGAGATATCATCCTAATTATACAGTACCATCTACACTACAGTATGGGGTTAGGTACCCTATAACAAAAACCAATTAATGTGACCATATAAGGCATGTACAGTAATATACAGGTAGGCTATATGTTAATATTTCTCATATATTTATGTTATGGGCCCATATATATGAGGTATGTACCCATTGGAGTGTTACAGGGTTATGTGTAACAATACCACTCATATATGTATGGGTCAAATGCCAGTCCAGGCTATATGACCCATACGTTAGGTAGCCATTACAAAATTGATATACATCTACATTGGTAATGATGCATGTAATACAGTATGAACCTGGTATTATGCTATATAGGGATGACGTGTTTCCAGCATAACAGACTATCTCACATGTACACTAACATTACCATGGCTATGTGGTACCTAGCCGTCCTTGATTTGGTAGGGGCTCCATAATGTATTGAATGGATACCAATATACATACAATGGTATGAGACATATGTATACGGCCATTCACTATAACAATGGTAAATAGCCGTATACATATTGGACCCATCCCATGTGTAACACATCACATAGTACTCCAACCAATTATAAGTCACTACCATCACACTACATGATATCAGACATATAAAGTATACCATAACCCAAGACACATATATGGTATTATGTAATATCTGGGTGACATACCCCTGGCATGGGCATAATACATGTTCATGTATTTAGGGTAGTGTATACTCATTATATGAACAGGACCAAAAGGACTACCAGTATTGTTGGTGTATAATGATACAGGTATCATTAACCTTGGTACACCATGGTTATAGTAACATTGATATGGGTACTATATAATTCAACAATAGTATACACAAACATCATTACTATATTTTCCATTATAGTTGTGTAACCATAATGATAACACGCGTATATACCTATAACAAGGCCATCTAATGTATATAGTATTTAACATACACAAATGGTAAGTATATGGGTGTAACTGTACCTACACCCAATCTTCATGACTATGATATTGAGTACTTATATAGCCATGGGTTATATATACCAATATCCTAAATACATGTAGCCCATAGTGGGTGGCATAATCCATGGGTTAGTACAGTTAGGGTTGGTATAACCAATTGTATACCGTATAGGTATAGGTATAATCCACAATACTTACACATAATGACCACTTCTATAAACAATTTACCTTTATTATATGCCTACATACGGCAGATATACCATAACTTAGAAGACAATGGGACATTATACTAGTGGATACCTGGCCAAGCTACACACCAGAGGGTAGCTTTAATCACATTACCATTTATGTGGAGCCCACAGACTATCCCTAATGCCATGTATGTCAGTCATGTTTGATGCCAATGGAATATAGTGGGTGTTACATACTCTATGATATTAGTGGCATTAAGGTAGTTAAATGGCCATATACCCTAATGGTATAATAGAATTCAATTGTTTCATAAAGATATTTACCACACATGCCAGTCATATAATTTATTGTAATGAATATTGCAGGCCAATTGGCCCATCCATGGTAACCTTATTGTATACAGAATTATTATTACATAATCATGAACACACAACCCATTAGGACTTCATGTCAATCACATGTAATTGTAGGTTACTCATAGTGAGTGGATATCATGTTTAACCACATTATATTGCATACTATTCATGCACAGTCCATATGCTCACCAGTAAACATTTGGATATACTTCGGCATGTATGGTAAAAATGTACATAATGGGTTCCTGTGCCATTCACAATATTATAACACTATTGGTGAGGTATCTCCTATAATTTGCATTATTATAGTATATGGTATGGCCTTAAATTAGTACACTTGTTTTGTACATTTATAGGATCACAATACATTATGATGATGACCCTTTTATTATTATACCATATTCAAGATGGGTATACCCCATCTTATGGACATAATACCGTACATGCACTAAGAACATACACAAATCTGATAACTTATGTATAAACCATAAGATGGGGTATACCCATAATTGCCATTAGTATTAAATGAATAATTACTTACGATTAATATTATCTATTAATGGGATCAATTGGGATACCCAGTTTAATACTAATGCCATCCACATGAACCATAACATACTGCAATTGCACAAGGTTTAACAACTACAATATTAGTTAATTGTACATTTATATGTGGATCTAAATGTTTTGTCAACATAAAGGATTAGATGTCATATGCTCAAAGGTATGGGTAGTGCAGTATACAAACAACAATCAAATAATAGTGTTATATAAGATATATCAAAGGTCATAATCATTGGAATTATGAGATATGCCTTGGTGGTATACATATTACTTGCAATCACATAATAATGATATATCTTATCATTATGATGGGTATATATACCGTGGGTATGTAAGTCCTAAAATATATTGATAGATCACCCATATTGGTTTGCACCTCATATTGGCTTATCATGTGGTGTGTAATGGTTACCACATATATCAAGGACTTAGTTATGCCTTATAAAGAAACTTGTGATGTTAGATAACCATAATAACATATATGTGTAATTTAGTCCTAGATGACCACTTTTGGGTAACCAATGTTAACACTTTAGTTACATGTCATTAAGAACATTTGGGTATTTCATTTTTTTATAAGGTTCATTACTTTGTAAGGATTATGCACACTAGTTACCCATATGTTCTAGTGGTCATCTAGGATGGATTCCATAAGCCATAATATGGTACTGATAATCATGTGTATGGTCATTCTACTCATGATTATCATGTGCATTTCTGTTACCTGATTAATATTAGTATAGTGTCCATATATATTACACCATACTAACATCTGTAGTATAGTATGGTACCATTTCATAACATATGACTTTGGTATAAGGTGTGTATAATTCAAGCCTTACATAGTGGTAACATATCTTCCAAATAATCGCTTATAGGGTACCCATTAATGTGGTTGCATAACTTATATGTCATTTATTACAAGGATATGTCATGATAGGGTATGGTAAGGATATTATTCTAACTGCTTGGACAACCAAGTGTGATGTTTGGAATATGTCACGATTGAATGGCCATGAACTTATCAATCTATATTGTAATATATGCATAGACTGACATATATGCATCATGTAGTACATTGTATATTAGTGTCCTCATGTGTAACTACCTGATATACCACTCAAAATACAATCAAATATATTGTACAATAGGATATGCATAATATGGGTGGTATACGAGATGATGTGTACCTACAAAGTAAGGTAATGGAAATATGTACATAGTAAGTGTTATATCATGATAGCCATCTGTGAAAGAGAGGTTTCCATATCATTATTATGGAGAATGTGGTATGTAAGATAACTCCATATCTGTAGACATGTATGACCCATGTGTAAAGAGCATCATGATATAACACTCACTATGTTAAGGGTTGCTCCACTCAACTACATGGCATTCCTTTGGGTATGTATATTTGTAAATTGTGAGTGTTATATCATGGTTTGGTAGGTACTAAACATGTATTATACACTACAACTATAGGATATAGTGCATGCATTATAACATGACCATATATATGGGTCTTGGTATGTATATACCCTATAGTGAACGGGGTATGTCATATTATATAAGTAGATATCTTATTATGTGTAAGTATATGTCTATACATACTATGCTATCCTATAATTATGTATGGTTAGGTCATTGTGATACCCAAATAGGTGACTTTATATGTAATCCAACCCATATTACATCTCATATAGCCTTGCACCTATTGAGGCACGTTGCATTACAGATTTGCTATGGTTCCATGGCACTATAGTATAACAATCCTGCCCTAGGCATAATAATAGTGAGCCATAGGTGGATAAGAGTACCAATAATATTATGAGAGGTATATCATATAAGACAGTCCACTTAACGTTAGGAAGAACAGTGGTTACCTATGCTTGTATCTCTTCAGTGCCTTCACAATGTTGGGGATAGTGGGATATAATTGTTATGAATATATATTACCATAGATGTAACCTAATATAGGGCAGACACACATGGATGTATAATAATAGTACATTATAACCCTTGAGGATAGTATTGGCATAATGATATTAGATTGTATCTTACAATACTTTATGCTCAGATACTATAGGTAATTATGTGTGTATATCCAAGTAATAGGATAAGTCATTGTTTTGGATACCACTAATGGTGTCATATCTTTAGTGGAACTATCAATGGGTATAAATTTGGCATCCTAATATGTGGGAATATTAGGTACATCACATTGTATGCATGCCATATAACTACCTTAATATACTTGTAGTATATTGGTTATTATTACTGACATATCTATGCCCTGGCATAGGGTATCTGTAATACATGTTATAAACACATTCTTATTAACACTTCGCCTAGTCTGACTGATACACCATGCCATAATATAACTTCATATACAGGTGTGCGTATTTAGTAGGCACAAGGAATGTGTTTATAAGGACACATTCCTTATATTATGTAGGTGTGATAAATCATAAGGTGCATTATGTATGTTCCTAGGGTCATACATGATTGACTAATAAGATTTATTTGTATACCTCATTGTATGGATATAGTATCCATACATACATTTACAAAAGGATATATAGCAACTCATCACACTACAATAATGGTGTAGTAAAAGAGGGATAATATGAGTATGTTGGACTGGTATATATAATGCACCTTATATAGTGGGTCACTATGGTCATGCACTCAGTCCATACTTTGAGTGGTCATAGTATGGACTGAGTTCATGACATAGATTTACTGGTTAGATCAGGTAAAGGATGTAATATGGCCATTACATCCATTACCTGGAACATGTACACTCATTGATGGTATTTGGTACCAATGTATCAGCCATAATACCCAGGGTATAATAACTGATTGAGGTTAGATGACTCACTCCAAATATGGTCTCACTATTATAATATGGCATACCCCATTATACGAATACCACTGTATATACTGTAACCTCAATCATAGTGTAGGTAATGGCAATACACCTGGTGTATTCCAATATAAAGCCAATAGTATACTCATTACAATTGATTAGTATCCATCATACTTATTATTATAATATTGCCATTATAACTACACCCATATACCTTATGCCATCCACCATATAAGATAACTCCTATTATATATTATAGGTAGAACAACTGTGTCTGAGCTGGTTTGTACATAATTAGAACACATGTAGTTAAGTAGGATGATTATATGTTACACATAACCTTAAAGTATGCAAATGTGGGTCAATAAGTGTGTACAGATGAGTACCATAGGCCAAATATAAGTCACTATATGATTAGGGCGATATACAATCATTCTGACTTAACATGGCATATTACCACCCACACAAAATTAATATTGCATACTTATATCATATGGTTACATACACACTATATGGGCCATGGTATAGTGTTCCACTGGTAGTAAATATACATTTACTTTTTCAATATAATGTAACCATACATCATATACATGTATGGTTAGTTTGACATTGGATCCATAACTTTGTGAGACCCATATAGATCACCCTATCGCTCAGCATGCCCATGGTATCTGGTGGTAGTGCCATTAATGTCAGGTGCCGAGGGTATTTGGTGGTACTACTCTTGGTAACGCTATACCACGGCCCACATAGTATGGTTACCACATAATGTAAGAAACATGAAAGTAATAACAACCTGAGAAAGATGTCAAAAGTGTAAAAAGCTTGAGATTCCTATATTGGTTATTATTACTGCCTATTTAACCATATCTATGGTCATAAATATTCCATAAATGTATGCAATAATACCATTATGGACAGTAATAATAATAGGATATACAAACAGTCTTGATGGCGACATACATGTAACAATTGTGTGGTAACATCCCTTATAGTAAGGTAATATTATCCATACATATTTTTGTTATAAACACTTTATGGGTGTACCTAATACCAGATACATAATGGATGTATCTGTCACATATATATAACTAGGACTATGCCTATGTTATAGTGATGTAAGTGCACCATGTATATGACATTAAATGGGTAAATAGGCATAAAACACTTAATATATACCTACCCCTAATTAATATGACATTACTCTTAGCTTATGCTATATGACATACCTTATATTTACATCACACCAACTTGTAAGTGGCTATATATTAATGTTATATGTATGATATAATAGTACCAAGGTGCTATGTCACATTCTGGAGTATTGGCTACATTATGTAGGGACTACTTACCATTCTAATGGGTTATGGTATTACTAGAAAGTTAGTACATATCCTTGGCTTCCATATAATAACTGGTAATACTCAATGTACTGGACTATAAAGTACATTACCTAATACCAGACATGGTCTAATATCATACTTACTAGTCCACATGAGCACTACTCTGTATATGTCTCAGTTTAACTATGAGATCATATTATTTGCACAAGTATACTGGTTACAAGGGTGATTATATAATATGAGCACATGGTATCTCACTAGCATGGTATTAGGTGCATATTGTATTGTACATAATTATGTGGATGGCAAGTGAAGATGGGCTTGTTATATCCAAATCCATTGTTAGTAGGTTATGCTACTAATGCCTATTTAATATGGTATGTCATGGCCATACCCACCCTGGTATCAATATAGGTATGTATATCAACATTGGAAGACAATCTAAATATAGTCTTATAAATATCATTATGATGAGTTTACCATACATAAGGTTATATTAGTCTGAGTATACCATAGTCCCCATAATTACACATATGGGGGTGCAATAAATCCGTATGTTTGGTATAATACGGGCAATATATGATTAATACATTGTGAACATCCACTAATTAGGTATCTGTATTACGTGGCTATTAATTCTAGTATAGCCAAGAATGGGATGAGGTACTCCTATTATGGACTGACAGTTTTATTAGGGGTACATCATATTAATTCCTGTCTCTTATTTGATAACCATATCAGACTAAAGCATCTTAATGAGTATCCATTGTTAGTGTATAGTCATTATGGTATAAATTACAGTATAGATGTAAGGCCTTGGTAGTTTTAATATCCACCATATAGAAGGGCCCTATCCCTGATATGAACCTTGGGCCATAAATGACTATATGAAGGCAGTATTTATTTATGATATCAAAAATTATGTATGTTGTCAAGTATGTTAATATAGGATAACATTGTTAGTGGGCATGTGTAACCCTAGTGATTATAATGATAGGGTCATCCCCTTATCTGGTGCATTGGGACAATGGGTATTTTGATATGTTATGTAGATGGTAATTAGGGTACGTATAAGTTGGTACAGCCATTTGTATACTAGTGTGTATAGGGTCCCTATATGAATTTAGGCATATATAGTATATGGTATCATTTAGGTATATGTGCAAAAGTATACTATATACAAGTTGTTATATACATGGTAGTTTGGGTATTTAGTACATGAGGTACTAGTATGATAAAGGGATTATGGGCGTGGTAAAATATAGTATACATCCATAGGGTTATCATACAAACCAAGTATTGCCATACATATAATTCATATGGTACATATCACTAACATACCACGGTAGCCCTAGCAAATATTAATATACAGTATCCAATTGATAGTATTTAATATAGTGCATCCTATACATGCATGTCTTATATCGACCATTGATATAATACATGCATGTATAAGATACACTGTATTAAATACCTGGTAACTATCCTCACATTCATGTGTACTAGGGTATACATCCTGGAACTATCCTTACCCCCCATACTAGTAATGGTATATAGCATCAAGATAGATTACAGATAACCATGGATGGCTATCTAAAAACCTTAATGGGTATCCTTTGCTTGTATATCAATGCAGGCATATGGTGTGCCAATGGATTTATACACTTCGGTATTACCAGTTATTATACTACCATATCGTATAATCAGTGTGGATAGTTGATATATATGCTTTTAATACACCATGGGTTATGGTAGTATATTTATAGTGAGGAGAGAGAATTCTTTTTTCTTATAAGAATATGTGTAAAATGACTTATGAGGACCTGACTTTAAACAAAATTATAAGAGTATGAATAATGTGGTAGGTATTGAGGGTATGTTTGGTCCTTGCGTAACACATAGGATGCTCAAAGGCCATTAATATGCTTAAAGGCCATATGGTAGTGAGGTATATTCCAATGTATATATGACATTGGAATATACCATAGACCCAAGGACATACTGTTTGCCCATATAGACCCCAACTTATGTGCACAAATAAGATGAATGGGTTGTCATCCACTAGATACCTTAGTGTAACCATATGCCATTGATATTGTATGTCAAAATTATACCATAATTATGATATATAACTCCCACACGTAGATAATTTACCTATAAGATATGTGACCATACAACAGGTATATGATTTGACTACTGTTGCATATAGTACCTATGGATCTCCTATAAGTAATGGCCATGTCCCAATTATATATTGAATATACCATACACAATCTAGTAGCAGCATAATTTATGTCATATACATGCATATGGGGTGTATGCATATGTCATATCCATATTTGTCCAATGTGTATAAAGTACATGCATCTTATCCATTATGTAGTGCCAAATAAACTAATGACTATACAAAAAACTAATATGTCAAATGTAATGACAATGTATACAGTGCTACCTGGATTTAGCAAGATCATACTCACATACCTTATACAGGATGTTGACTAATGTGTATGTGTCTTATGCTCACTATTGGTTATGTTACAATACCCATGCATTATATGTGCCATATTTGAGATGTAATATAATAGGTTGAATGTTATGGTATTACATCAGCCCAATGTAGTCATAATACAATGTATGTCAATATACCATAGTAATGCATTATTGGATAGCCATACTCACATTATACTATTATGATATGTAGTTATACATGATATGGTAACCGGAGTACCCATGCAAATGTATACCCACTAAGTATACATGTATATATGTAACTTGTAGAGTGTGTAAGTCCACTGGTATATGGTGTTACTTACCATACCAACATATATCTATGCATTATATATTAATAAGTATATACATACATTACTCACATACTGTAATATGGATTCATAACTAATATGATCACTTTAGTTATGAAAGTGGCAATTGACAATGCATACTTAGTGGACTAGGGTACATAATGGGATATATGTGGTTGCATGGACCCATGGGTATGTAGACATGCCATATACCAATAAATTCCATACACAAATGTTTACTTACACAAATGACATACACCCATAATTATCCTTTAAGTAACAAGGAATGGATATAATAGTATTATTCATCAAACTACACTATAATGGTACGTACAATATATTAGGTGACTACCATATTGGGATGCATGGTGTACTCATAGATCTAAAAGCTCGAATGTCTATAGTGATAATTTCCATCATAGTATTTATGTTTACTAATATAAAGGTACATACCTATTATAGTAGGTTTCATCAGGAAACTTATTATCATATATGCAAGATCACAGAAAGTCAAATTTGCTAATACATTTCGCAAAATTTCATGGGTTCTCTATATTTATTATGGTTATGGCCCACATCACTAATACTAGGAGGTATAATTTGGTTATACTAATTATGAAACCAACTACAATTAGTTCAGATAAATATAGTACAAGGATCTAACTATGCATACAGTATGTAATTACATTATATGATCCTAAGGTGCATAATGTAACGGGATGTCTAGTATAATAAACATACATATTTACCCTAGTAATTAAGGATTGTATGTATAGATAAGCATGGGTGAGTACATCATGCATATGTACAAGTATAGCATAGTATAATCCTTAATTAGTGTTGGTAACCCTTGTATCTGAGTGAGTAATATGGTTATAGTGATTATTTTCATTGCAATTTACTGATAACATCATTATGTATGTGTTATGGGCAATGTAACACACATGTATGTTCTACTGCATTGTGAGGTTAGACAGTCATATGTATAAATAGTGTTATATGGTTGAAGGAGTATTTATACACATCCCTTATTAAAAATATGTCCTATATATTTTATCACATGAGCGAGATGTGTGTTTAATTGTAAGTCAACATTATGGGTAGAATAAATAACACCACGTGTTGCTCCAAACGAGGTATACCAATTGGATATGAATTACATGTCTCTCTCATCCTCATGTGTAGGTGCATTATATTATTACATACCAAACAATGTATCCTATATTCATTAAATTGTATTTATCATGGTAAATAAGGCCATATTACTTTATATAATCCTATGTACTATTCTATTATTGCATTATGTGTACTTTAATACTATTACAGGCATAATTCATGTCTAATAATACAGGGATGTGTATGTTAATAGTGAGATGTAAACATTTAGATAGTCATATGTATGGCATCTTATATGAGTATTATAATATGTCACACACATATCCCTCTAACCTGTGTTGGGAGTATACATATGTTACAATTTACGGTGAGCCTACCATATCATATGTACATTATATAGATGATTATGCATGTATGCCATACATACTTTAATCATTGACTAATAAGTACAATATTAGTAGTACTTTGCCACAGGTGAGTGTACTTGTGCCATAGTAGCAAACTATCACAACTACATTTATTTCCACGGGCTGGGTACCATGATGTACCACGTTTATGACATGCTTAACATTATGAACAAGCACAGACATTGTATTGACTATAATCTGATATCATATGTATACATGATATGATGGTATGTTAGTCCAAAACTTTATAATTATTGATAAAGACTCATGTCTATTTTGTGAGGGCACAAGTGATCACCAAGGAGCTGTGTAATGCATATAAGCCCTTAGAAATATGTGGCATATATTCAACCTACATCATATGTGTTAATAAATAATTGGTATACTAATTACCTTAGTGGCCATTATAATAAGTTGTTAACCATGATCTCTCCTTCTAATAAGTGTCAAACCAGTGGATGGAAGTGCTTGTATGTTGCATATACAGCTCCACGATGAGATAGGTTAACAATGTACTGCTACTAATAATGTGACCATTTAATGTGGTGGATAAGCCATCTTCAAAGATTAGGTACCTGCAGCCATATCAAACCCAACCAATGGTACAAGTAATTATACAAATACCTTCTGTAGAATTAGGTGTAAGGTAATTAGGTATGATGTGGTACACTGTTTTCGTAGAATTTATGTTCAAAATAAAAGTGTAAAACCATTAACACGCAATTCAGATAAGAAATATCAACACTAATTTGGACCATTATTATAGTTACATTCTTGTTGGCTATTAAAAATAAGGGATGACATGTACGTTGGATAATGGTCAAGTATATTCCATATCCATAGTGTGGTATTTAGTATACCAATAATAACAATATGGATGTTACAATGTTGTGAGATTTTGTATGATATGTGGATGGCATATGGTATTGATCTTCCATTATCCAGAATAAAGTATGGCCACATATCAATATCACCTAAGATACCCATGCTAGATATTGATACCATCATATCAATATCATACATATTGGTGTACCATATGATATACCTAATACCAGATATTGTATTACATATATCTCACTTATTAAATAGCCTCATACACTTATGTCAGCAGGGGTATGAAGTAATTGACTAAGTGGTTACTTTATTCAATACATAGTTCCAACAATATAGGTTGGCTAAACTTAACTATCAGATCTACAAAGACACACCATTATGTATGGTATCACAGAGTAATTACTTACCATGTATGTGGTAAAGTTTTGATATACTACATCCATCCATGGACACAGTACATAGCCTACAAGTTACCTTTAGAACTTGACACCCAATAATATTGTATATCAGCATGGTATAAAATAACTTGTATTATTATGATAAAGTGCTCTCATAATAATATACATAAGGTATATATGCCACATGTTTATCCTTATATGTTAATGATAAACCATTGCAAATAAGTGTGGTTGTCGATTCAATTGAGATGGCCCATTTGATGACATAAATAATAAGTATCTCGGTGGCATAATATAGTATAAAACCTGCAAGGCCCTAATGCCATGTATGTCAATGTCCAACACCATTTGGTCTATATAATTCAATCACAAGATGTAGTACCGAGATGAGTAGCAAGAAAAAATGGGATTGGTACCCACTGATAGATTACATAATAAGGTTTTAGAAACCCATACATGGTTGGGTATTTGGCAATTGTATGAACTATAAAACAACTTACCCAATATTCATAATGTATCCCAAGACGATCAGGGATTAGGTAATCATATTATACCTTAACTCATCTCAGTCAAAATAATGTATTATTAATGATAATACATTATATAATAACTAAACATATTAACAGACATGGCCTTTTAATGTATTACATCCACTTGTCATCACTTATATCAAATATAACCAACCACTATTATATGGGCTTGGAATTGGAGTGCTTTGTCATTCATGGGGTGAATGGACAGTGGGTATTGCACTATGATTACATAACATATCACCATATAGGAGGTGGGAATAACAGCCTTTTAAAAATCACAAATACAAGTGCTTATGTTATAGTATATCATACATAATATGCTGTGGATATTATGTGTATGGGTGTATATTATAATGTGTAATAATAAATGAACAAAATTCTTATTGTGATGGGCGATATTATATTAAGTAATGTACTATCAACAGTATGAACTAATGTGTGTAATAACATACTTAGCATTATGTTATATTTGGATTAACATAAATATATCCAGTAAATACCATATTGGATATCCCAGATACCAATACATGTGTTAGCTCTAGTCTATAACTATAATATGCCATGTATAGTACGGCACATGGATACTAATAATTATATGTAACAATTATTATATAAGACTGCAATAATTTATCATGCATAAAGTACCCCACATGACATATATGGTTTAGCACATACCCTGGCACTAATTAGTATGTCAGTGAATTGGGTACCAGTGATGTCTGTATTTACCATAACATGTTTGCAAAGGTAATGACCACACATATGAGTACAGATGCACTCATATGTATACATGTGTCATATATATCTCTATTAGTGGACATATAATTGGCCCACCATATGTAAGTATATATAGCAAACATCCATTTAGTGTACTATAAATTTTGTCCTAAACCTTATGAGTGGGCATTATCCCAATTAGATACCTACAATTTATTTATAATTAGTTTCTGTTCATTTATTTTGCTCATAAAGTGATCCCTTTCATTTTATTAAAGGTATCATTTAGCACTCTTGTTACCCCACTCATGACTAGTACAAAATTTCACACATGCCATATTATATGGACATTGGTATGGATAAGCCATTTAGGGTAGTGGTCATAATTAGTCATAACAATACCATCTATGTCATGTGTAAATTTAGTTTGAGATAAGGGGAAGTGCATAATTGCATGTACTATGTAAATAGTTGTGCATAATTAGGTGATACTCATATGTCTGTGTATACCTTAATATGGTATTAATACAACAATAGTAACATCCTTACATACCTTAAATCCTTACACCCATTACCATACATGGATATACATGCCATATATATGTGTATTCATTGTTAGCAATGTGTACCATACATGTACGCATTAGGACTTTAGTACAATACAATTTGTTAGTACCTCCATGTAATATGTGGAAAAGGCACTGAAGTGATGGCTAGTTATTGGTAGAATGTAGTTGGCTATGTGGTACCACATTAGCATACAGTAGTATTTAGCATAATGCAATATAGTATCACACATACCATAATAATACCTCCATGATGTGTTATATCTATATGGGTATAGGGTAGTATACATTCAAGGCTTATACCCATAACAAGACATGGGCATCTGAATGACCTTCAATAAAATTATGTAGTACCATATAATTTTGATGTATGTCAAATTAATTTGGACCATTAACTTTGATCCAATTTTAATACCTTGCCTACTATCTGGAAAATATGGACCAATAATCGTATTTTTTAGTAAATGTGTTCTTATGGATGTAAACATTATAATTAACTTGCAGATGATTCACCTAGTTATAAGATAGTCCATCTATCATATTACGTAGCCATATATATATCATATATCTGGTCAATATCAATACTAATTTGGAACAGCATGAAGGTGATATATTGCATACTTATATCATATGGTTACATACACACTATATGGGTCGTGGTATAGTGTTCCACTGGTAGTAAATATACATTTACTTTTTCAATATAATTTAACCATACATCATACGATCAGGTACATAGTGTGGGAACACTATATTACATAATATATTGACCTATTATTAGTGGAATACTAACCATCCCAGGTAATATATTATAGGTATCCAATTGGTAGTACATTGGATGGGTGATATCATGCCAGAGTACTTAATATTATATGGGCATAGTATTCTGCTAAAACATGTTGTAATGTAGACATATAATAAAGGTAAACTGTAACCTAGATATGATACACATTAATGACATTTTCACATGACTAGCACCCAGTCAGCACACTAGTTATACTAGTGTGTACTATGGTCTATGGATGAGGATTAACTATAGTGCATCCTACAACTTTGTAATAGGTAGTTATTGTAAGGTATATGCCTAATGTCACTATATATGTCTATACCATAAGACATATTGATTTCAATTCATGATAGTTCATGATAATTGTTAAAACCTTATGGTTTAGTATCGGCATCTATACTAACTATGTGATTGAGAACTATCATGAATTAAAGATGTGGGTCTCAGAGCCCTAGTCTTTGAAGATGGTGATTATACCTTACATACCAGGTAATGTATGTGCATGATACCCTGCCTATATGGTGAGACTACATGCATATGACCATCTGGCATGTACATAAATGTGACATGCATACAACGACTATTATGTCCTCTCACAAATGGATACATGATATTGTAATTGATGAAGTAACACTATTTTACCAAACCACATGCACGTGGAATGAGGAGTTTAGCACTAATGTATTATACTACATTACAATGTTGTATACATAAACAACCTTGGCCATGTATGATAATTTATGGTTACTAAATTTTACACGTATGTTATTTACACCTTATAATTACCATGCATGTATTACCATGTTTGTGTATATAAATACCTCTGTTCTTTACCCTATAATATTATGGGGTATACATCTAAATGACACTTACAATCCATATTTATATGTATTAGTTATATTGACAAATACAAATTTAGACATATATGAGCATAACGCATTCTTATGGTACAAGCATAGGTTATAAATGGTATATAACATGCTAGACATTATACATACCAATATATGTATGGTTGGCAGGGTATGATACCCATATGTGGAATTGTCCCACACCATATTAACCATTTTATATATCATTCTTTGTTGGCATCATTACGTTATATATACCATAAAATATGTTTATCCTTATATGCATGTGTTCACATATGTGTCACACTAGGTGAGTGGTCATTACCCTAGTGCACTTGATATGACATACCTCACCATCTATATTCTGACATAGTGGAGGGTCCAACTCACCAATATGTGGTCACTAACCCATATTATATAAACTAGGATTCTTATCTATCACATTGGTTACATACATACATGCCATATGTATGTAAAACGTAGAGTGGTTTGCAAACATGTTATGATAACCCTAGGATAAATGTCCACATCCTATCCTTTATGAATATTTGGTGTACACATGATACATGGTTAACACATCCTCATAATTACATGTGCTAGACATGGTACCACTTACCCATTTGAATTACCTTATTTATATTATAGTGACCCAATTTTAAGTATGTCAACTATTGCATGACCCAAGTAAGATGATGGATATAACAAATCAAATGTTATTATCTTATGCATAGAAACCCAAAGTATATGTTACCTATTGTACATAATTATATCTAATGATACCAAGCTCTCATAATTTATGGTACAACTATGAGGATTAACACATAGTCACTTCTCCATTCTTAAACCAAAAGGCATTAC
>JANZXP010118512.1:0-17256 GCA_027576715.1 Erythroxylum flavicans
CCAAGCCACCTGTTAGTCCTCCGATTGTATACCCACCGTCACCACCAAAACCCCCATGTCTTCCACCCAAGCCACCTGTTAGTCCTCCGATTGTATACCCACCGTCACCACCAAAGCCACCAGTTCTTCCACCCAAGCCACCTGTTAGTCCCCCGATTGTATACCCACCGTCACCACCAAAACCTCCTGTTAGCCCTCCCATTGTATACCCACCGTCACCACCAAAACCTCCTGTTAGCCCTCCCATTGTTTACCCACCAACACCGCCAACTCCATGTCCTCCACCACCAACAAAGCCAGGGGAAGGGACTTGCCCCATTGACACTCTCAAGCTTGGTGCATGTGTGGACGTATTAGGTGGCCTCGTTCACATTGGAGTCGGGAGTAGCGCTAAAGATGCATGTTGCCCTGTGCTTCAAGGGCTTGTGAACTTGGATGCGGCTGTGTGCCTCTGTACCACCATTAAAGCTAAGCTTCTCAATGTTAACGTTGTGATACCTGTTGCTCTCGAGGTTCTCATTGACTGTGGCAAGACTGCGCCTCCTGGTTTCACCTGTCCTGCTTAAGTAAGGTACATAAAACTTGTTTAACATACATAAGATGAAAAGGCTTAGTTACTCCTTAATTACCACGACCACTACGTTCTATTTTGCTTAAGTTTATGATATTACTCAAGGTTCAATATGCTAATAATTTGTTATTCACTGTCGCAGTGTGCAGTGAAGTTCGAAGAAATAACATGTGTGGGATAATATATTGAAGAAGAAGAAGAAGAAGTACTTCCACGAGCTGCTCTGCAGGATGTTGTTCCTTTTTTGTTTTGATTTCTTCTTTTTCATCAATTTATAGTTTGAGAAGTAGTACTTAATCAATGTACTTAATCAAAATGCGAGTGCATTGGTCTTCTGTATTAATAAAAACTCTCTCTTTCTCTCCACACTGAGATAAATAACTTTTTGGCATGTTTTAACATTTAATGATGCTTTATGGCTTTACATCTTGGTAATGAATAAGAAATCAAAATAATAGAGAGTGGATTTAATTTGATCAGAAGCCTCTTACATCTTTTACTTTATCCATAACTTGGTTACTAAAAACCACAAAGTAGCAGAAACCCTACAGAAGCAGCATATTTACCCGGTCCCATTGTCTATGCTTGTTTTTGTGTATTGGACGTTGGTTGGCATGCATCCATATAATTTAACTGAGAGGAGAAAATTCCTTGGGCCGTAGCTGGACAAGCTCAAGAGGAAAGTTGGCAGATCGATCAATGGGAAGTCCTTTGTCCCTCTTCACATGCAAGGAAAAGCGATAAGTTCGAGAAGAAAAATGACTTTAGAATAGAGAAAATTATGCAGGATCAAAATGACGTAAGACAAATAGAAAAGAATTAATTAATAGTTAAAACTCACAAAATTCAGGAAATGTAAATTTTCGATTTGTTATAAATGGGTATTTTTAAAGTTTGATTATTACAACTACAAGACTTAAATACAAATAATGTAAATAAGGACGTGGATCTATTATACCTACGTTCCCTAATAATAAGCTGGTAATGACCACGTAAGGAAATAACAAGCTCATGCAATCTAAACTACAAACCATGCACATACTCTACGTAGACCATTATCAACCATCTTTTTCTGTCCAATATATCCCTATTTTATTCTGTCTAACTAAAAAATATTTTCATTATTCTTAAATTTTAAACACGTTGTTACTCTTCTCAAAATGCATAGATTATTAGTCAAGTCGAACCAGCTGATGTCTTCTGTCGTCTTCTTCGTATCACTTCAAAAATTTCACTCTCTTCTTTTTACCTCCTTTCTACCTTGTAAATTTATCCGAAAAAGATGAAGCATGAATAACATGAAACATTTCCTGTCATTTTATTTGTAACCCTCTCTAATATTGGAGCATGTAAAGCATGCATGACTGTGCAACTGTGCAGCCGTGCAACTGCGCACGACCATGCAGTGCCGTGGGTTTTCAATTTTTATGGAAGAACAGTCATAATTTTGAATTAATTAATACAAACATTAACAAAAAATATAATAATTGAAATTAAGAAATAAATGTAAAAAAGAGTGGATATTATTGAATAATTTTTTTATATTTATTTATTTGTGCATTAACGAATTAAAATGAAAATTAACAAATTACAAAAATACAATATTAATATATTCATTACAAATAAAATTACGATAATGATGATGATTATAATCGATACTTGTTTGTCATTTGCAAAGCAATGCTTAACTAGGATTTTCCGTCATGTTTGTTTATGCACGTGATCCGATTTTCATATCTTTGAAACTTTATTTTCTTTCTCACAAAGCAAATTAACATTGTTGGTAAAGATCACAACAGTTGAAGAAAGATAATATTTTGATGAATGTAATTTGCTGGTAAAGAAGTAAAAGATCACAGTAGGGAAAGAAATGTAATATTTTGACGATTTTCAAGTTTCTTCTCAAATAATTTTTGTTTGTTTTTTTGTTAGTTGTTTTTATTATCATTCTCTCTCTCTGTATCTCTCTCTATCTCTGTGTTTAACCAATTCTTGAGCTTTTTTTTTTTGCCATTCTTCTTTCTCTAATCAATTATTGAGGAATGGCTTAGCAGACCAATTGACTCTGTTGTCGAGAGTGCATCATTTTATTTGTTTACTTTTATTATTAAATTTAATGTGGAGAGACATAAGGTATTTTAGTCGTTGCCTCTGATGGTTGTCAAAATGAATTTGTTATTTATGTTTTTCTTACAGTAAGTGTTGAAGATATTTAGAATTCATTGGTATCTAACTTTTTTATTTCTGTTTTCACATATACGTAAGTGATAATTAATGTATATTGTAAAGGTTGAGTTGCTTAATATTGACTTGTGGTTAAGAACTTCTAAAACATATTATTCATTTTATGGGAAGAATTTATCATGAAACCTTTAATTCTCCAATAACTTTTTTTGTTATAGGAATTAAATAAGGTATGCATGGCAAATTAAAAAATGTCCCAGTATTTTCTTAACAATCCTTTTTCATTGTGTTAATAATTTTATCTGTAAACATTGCAACAATGGTACTTCGTTTCTGAATTTGACAGGTGTAGAAATGGAAGATAGATATACTCCATACTGTCGTTTAGATTATGAAATTGAAAAGGAGCAGTATAAGAATGATATTGGCATTGGGAAAGAGAGTAGTAGTATGAATTCAACTGATTTGGTTGGCAATGAGACTCGAAATATGAATTTAATTGATTTGGCTGCCAATGAGACTTGTAATATGAATTCAACTGATTTGGTGAATTCAAATTTTGAGGAGAATTTCACTAATCTATTGCAAGAGAGTTAGTACCGAAAATTGGCATGCAGTTCGAGATATAAGAAGAAGCCTGTAAATTTTATTTAATTTATGCCAAACATGTGGGCTTTGGAATAAGAAGAAGCAAAAGTCACAAAGATAAATCTGGTAAATTGATTTGTAGGCTTTTTATTGTAGTGCTAAAGGTAAAAGGATGCTAGATAAAAGAGATTTGTATGTAAGAGCTCCATGTTCAGAAATAAGATTTGGTCGTAAGGCAAGAATGAAAGTTAAAAGTGTGAAAACTGAAAATTTTCAAGTGATTCAATTTGTCAAGGATCACAATCACTACCGTTCAAGTCCTAACAAAACACATTTGCATAGAAGTCACGGAAAGATATCTTCAGTTGCAGCAATGCAAATTAAAATGGCTAATGATGTGGGAATTTCACCAAAAGCATCCAATGGTCTTATGGTGAGACAAGCAGGTAGGAGAAATAATGTTGGATTTATTCCGAAGGATTACAAGAATTATTTAAGATCTAAAAGAACACGAGGCATGAAAAAGGGAGATACAGGTGACATGTTAGAATATTTGTATAAAATGTAGGTTGAAGATCCTAATTTCTTTTATGCCATTCAAGTGGATGAAGATGATTTGATAACTAATATATTTTGGTCAGACGCAAAGATAAGGAATGACTGCTTAGACTTTGGTGATGTTGTTTGTTTCGATACTACTTACAAGAAGAATGGTGATGGTCGTCTACTTGCTTTATTTGTCGGTGTGAACTATTATAAGCAAACAACAATTTTTGGTGTTGCATTCCTATATAATGAGACTGCTCTTACATTTGAGTGGTTGTTCGACACATTTGGTTGAGCCATGTCTGAGAAAAAGCCTACAACTATTCTTACTGATCAGGATGCGGTGATCGCAAAGGCATTAGCTTCAAGATGTCCTAAAATTCATCATCGATTGTGTATCTGACACATTTATCAAAATGCTGCAATTCATTTGAGTGATGTTTTTTCTCAGTTTAAAGATTTTTCATAAGATTTCAGCTCGTGCATATATGACTACGAAGAAGAAGAAGATTTTTCCAATGCATGGAATAAGATGCTGCAAAAATATGAACTTGAAGATAATGATTGGTTGAAATGTATGTTTCATATAAAGGAAAAAAGGGCTTTGGTTTATAGATGCCAAATGTTTTGTGCAGACATGACCATCACCCAATGAAGTGAGAGCATGAATAGCATTGTAAAAAGGTATGTGAGTTATCAACATAACTTTTTACAATTTTTTAATCAGTTCCAGAGGCTTATTGAAGATCGTTGATTTGATGAGTTAAAAGTTGATTTTAGAAGTAATGTAAGCACTCCAACATTATTAGCACCTGTTCAAATTTTAACGCATGCAACTACTGTCTACATGCCAGAAGTGTTTAAATATTTTCAAGATCAATGGAATCATTCTCATGATTCTAGTTTTCGTCCTTGCAGTGAAGATGGTGCGGTTGCAAAAAATGAGATCACTCTTGTAGGGAAGAGCTACTCTAATATGGTCACTTATGATTCATCAAATGATGAAGTTCACTGTAGTTGTCGGAAGTTTGAGTTTGCTGGCATTTTATGTTCTCATGTGTTGAAGGTTTTAAAGTTGAAAAATATTTTGAGAATATCGAGTAAGTATATTTTGAAAAGATGGACACGGAAAGCAAAAATGTGGTACCCTGATAGTAAAAACTCCACTATCAAAGAAAATGAAATAGATCCTCAAATGTTCAGTATAAGGTACAAAGAATTGTGTGCATTAAGCATGCGATTGGTGACAAGAGCAGCAGAAAGGAGAAATACTTTTAAAATTATGAAAGATCAGCTTCTTAACATGTTGAAAATGGTTGATGAGATATTGCAAGGTGAAGAAATAGTTGATGAAGAGAACCTAATATCACAACATGAAGAGTTGACCTAACGGTCAAATACTGAAATGCATCTGATCAATCAACCTAACATTAATTTTGGTCAAAGGAATAATAACATAATAGGTGTGAAAATAAAGACAAAAACTACATTAAGTAAGAGATTAAAGGGTGGATTAGAGAAAAGTTCAAGGAAGAGAAAGAATGTAAAAAAAAAATGCAAGACTTCAACAAATATGTCAGATTCGACAATCATCCCCCTTTTCAATACTCAGCTTATATTTTTGCTGATTTCATGTTTTTAAAGCTTTAATGTATATAATTTATATACTAATAATTTTAAGTAATTTTTGCTTTAACTACTCTATTCAGGATTCTGAAGATAATTCCCAATATACCCATATTATCTCTGGCATACTACATCCTATATTACATCAAGACCAGGTTAGCTTTCAGTAATTAGTAATGACGCATATGTTGTGATACTTATTTTGAACAAAATTTCCTTTTTTTATTATGACAAATAGCAAATGCAACCACTTTCTGTTTCGATGAATTTTACAAGTATGGTTTACAAGCATGGAGACTGTAAACCACATTCTCAAGTTCTATTTCTAATATTATCTTTTGGGCATAATCGTTTACTGAATTCAAATTTGTATTTATGAACCATTTGGTTATAACAAATACGAAATGCAACCAATTGGTGTTTATATGGATAACACAACCATGCTTTACACTCATCATCATTCTGGGACAAATTCTCAGGTATTATTTGTAATATTTTCTTTTTGTATGATATTAATCTTAGAATGATTTATCATGTTAGGTCATTGATGCAGAAACAAGTAAACAAAGTATTAATGCTATTATCCCACCTTTAATGAGCATGACTAATTTACTTATGGTAATTTGAAGAAATTTTTTTTTCTTAATTTCAATTTTTTTAATAATTGCATTACATGTTTATAATTGTATTAATTAATTAAAATGCATGTTGATTGACAGGGGCACAACAAACATTTAGTTTTGAAAATTTGGGAGAAACAAATAATTTAGGAGTTGGTATTTCCAAGGAGAACTGTGGTTGTTGTCTTTATGCTGAAAAGTTTTGTATTTGTAAAAGAGGAGTCTAATGTAAATTTAGGTGAAACCCGAATGTTGTTGTTAGCAGACTGAAGTTCATTCATTTACTGCAACATAATTCATTTATTGCAAAATGTTCATAAAACAACTTGTTCTTACATTTACTGCAAAATGTTAAGAAAACAACTTGTTCTTATATGTTACTGCAATGTAATTCATTAACTACAAAAATGTTAAGAAAACAATATGTAATTATGGGATTTTGGAAGTTAAATGTGTTAAGTCACGGCCATTACTTAATTTGCATAGCCATTTATGAAAGTCATGGTTGTGACTTAACACAAGTTAACTCATGCACGGCTGTGCAAGTCAACATTGCATGGTCGTGCATGAATTAACTGATGAATTGCACAGTCGTGCATGAGTGTTTATATGTATCTTCTCATCTGTTATGGCTTGGCCCTTTTATGGCAGATATTGACAAACACCTTTCTTCTTTATTTTTTAAATAAGAGAGTTAGTATATGATTTATTTTCGAGAAAGAGAGTTAGTATATGATTTATTTGAAGTTGCCACTGGTTTGAGAATGATACATAATTATTTTGTATTAGAGGAGTAATCGTTGATTTACCTCATGGTTTGATAGATAAATGTTTATATTTCTGCGATTATTTTTAACAGGCATTGTGGAATATTAAAAATTTATTACACGAAATCCTATTTTTTTAAAACAAGTTGAAGGAATAGGTTTTGTTTGTGCAGATGAAGCAATAAATTGGGGGTTATCTTGACCAACGCTACGAGCTTTTGGGGGGTAGTGGGATCTTCGTAAAGTTGATCATTATAAGTGTTTAGACAAATTTGATAGGGAAATCCAGTGACAAAAAGAAGGCGATTAATTAGCTTGTTATTTATTTCGAATTGGTGGAGTGACAGAATTAATTAAAATTATTCAACACGCTCTGCAAAGAATTCTTGAGGCTTATGAGAATTTAGAAAATAGGCATTTTAATCGACGAAGGGATGGAGAGTGGCATGTTATCAAACTGAATATTCAGGTATCATCTTTGGTTTATTTTGTATTGCTTCTTATTTAAACTTATTAGTTTCTTCATTATTTGTAACATTTCTTTACATGGGCGGTTGGAAAAATTCTATTCCGTACGTTGAGCTTTTTCAAATAAATAAAGAGAAAATATGTGACATTTTTTAAACAACAATTGGTATCTTTATTACATTGGTTAAAACCTATCTGTTCTTGTTCATTCGTATCACAACAACATGGACTTTACTTAGACTACGAATGGACCAACTATTAAATCTAGGATAGAAATTTCTTTTACCTATTGCTCCAAGAACGGATGATTGTGTAAATTGTAAGAGGTGCAAATTTTCCTACCCAATGGATTTCTTGAGTATTCGAGTCTATTTAAGGCATGAAACAACTCGCAGCATGGGTCTAGCTTATTTGTACTTTATAAAAATCTCTCTTGAATCCATTTATTTAATTTTTTGTTTTTCGACAAAACCGAAACTCGAAAAATAAAAGAAATTATTCTATATATATATATATATATCTGTGTGTGTGTGTGTGTGTTCGAGTATGGGTTTTTCTGGAACAAGTTTATGTTGGAATTATGCTCATGACTCAATCGTTATGTAATGGATTGAATACCTTTGTTTTGTGATTATTAACTTTGTTTAATAAAATGACAAATAATTATATTATCATATTATGTTTATTGCTTTTAACTTAATATGATAAGTCATTGATTAAATTTATCACTTGCCACCATAATGGAGATTATGATAATGAGAGTCAAGTCTTTAAGGTTTAATCTAAAAGTGTTCTTAATATCTATTGGATGGATATTAGTAGATCTCATTCACTAAGTTACATACATAGATGATGCATATGGAGATATGATCATTGAACTGACCAAACTGAGAATTCCCAATGGTTAGTATTACCAATGAATTGTCAAGTGGGATATTCTCATAAGGATATAAATGTATATTTTTTCTTTGACCTGAGATCATCATAGTAATCAATAGGTCACTTATTATGTTTTAATGTCGGACACCTAGTGTATAAAAATGCTAGTTGAATGGTCATTGGATATAATTAAGTACCTATCTGATTAGTGGTGAGTCAAGAAGGGATCCATCGACTCTAAGTAATGAGTTTGAGCTCTATGTTGTCATTGATTTTAATGGTTGTATCAAGACCTTGGCCAGAGCGAATGAATTAGTGAAGAAAGGAGTTTTTAAAGTCATTCACCAATCATTAATGATCAACATGTAAAATAGTTGGTTATCGAATAGGGTTTGACAATTAAACCATACCTTAGGATAATCCGAAGTTCTTATGCTAGAAGGTAATAATACATTATCCTTAACCAGGTTCCGTTTTCATAAGGTTGTTACTTTACACTATCCGGTTGTTAAGGAGTGTTGTTATAAGCCAACCTTGATTAGTAATTAATTGGATTAATTATTACTGGCTTAGTGATGAACATATGTGGTCACACACTTGCGAGTGTAATACTTCCTGTTTGTGATTATTTAATTTATAATGAGATAATTTATTAAATAATCTAGATGGCATATTATTATTATTTTTTACTAACACATAAAATATAATTAATATTGGAAAATCTCTTGTGTGAAATAAATAAATAAAATAAAAATAGTTTTGTTTTATTTCCTTTTATGAAAAAAGAAGGAAAAAGGAAAAGAAGAAATAAAAAAATTTGTATGTGTGCATTTTTTTAGTAAGGCTTGCACCTTTTCAATTTCTTAACCAAAAAGGTACTTTTTTTTATTTGTTTCGTTTTGCACGTTAAAAACAAAAATGAGAAGAAAGGAAATTTGGTTTTTTTTTAACCTCTCCTTTTCAGTTCTATACGTTGGAAATAAGAGAGAAAGCGACAAAGGAATAGTTTTTTTCTCTCCATTTTTGAAGAAAAGGTTCTTCAAATTCTGTCATAGCCATAACAAAAGTTGAAAGCGGGACATATTTCTCAATGTGGAGTGTATAGAGACTTCGTATTTTCTAAGTTCACTACCGTTCAATCTTTACAAATTTCAGGTATTTGTTTTTACCTGTTTTTATTATTAATATGAATTTACACGCAATAGGTCAATTTAGGATTGCAACTTTGTTTCTGCTGAGTATGCAATCCTTCAGTCTATGTTGTCTTTACCACGAACTCTCTTCCTTGGTTAACAATATTTGTATTTTTATCAATATCCGTGGGTTCTTTAATTTTCTTTTTCCCTCATTGAAGAAATAAGGTAATTAGGTGTTATACTATATATATTTCTATATTATAACTTCTTTTAATGACTTGTGAATTTTCTTATTATTTCCAATAGGACGATCCATTAATTCAATTAACAGAGGATTATATATGGATATATTGTTTAGATTTTTACTGAAGATTGGGAATAGATGGACTTTCTCTAGGACCTATTTTACTGAAAGGATTTATCACCACTTTAGCTACTTTAGCGTCTTGGCCGGTTATTTAGGATTTCCGATTATTCTCGTTTTTTATGTTAGCAATGTATTGTGGTCAAATAGAAATGAAAATAAATAATGTAAACAACAATTTTCCCAACTAATAGTAAAAGATATCAATGATCATTTCAACAAACACAACCTAAGAATTAGAAAGTCATAATACTCTATGAACAAGTTATTATTTGCATATTTAGCTAAAATCAAGAAGCACTTCAATTAAAAGAATCATCAAACAAGTGTGATAGATACTCACTCAACTCTTCATCCTCTCAAGCCTTTAAAGGTAGGATGTGTATTCATTCATCGTTCATTTCATGTAAGGCATCTACCATAAGCTTGCTTACCAATCCAATCTGCACCACTCATATAAAACACAAGCATCAATCCAAAGGTCTTTATTTAGGTTGTAATAGAGTCGAGCTAAGGGTAGGAAAAAGGAAAATTGTAGGTTAAAACTACAATACAAATTAAGCATTTAAACATAGACAAAAGAATGACCATAAAACACTCAATTGTTTCCTCTCAGTTAACAAAATTAACACTTATTTTCTTTCCTCTTCTTTTCATTTTCTGCTCATCTTCTCTTCCTTCCTTTTCTTTTCTTTTTTTCATTTTTCCTTCTTTTTTCACTATATTTGTCATTTTTTTGTATTTATGATTATAAAAAAAGGAAATCAAGAGAAGAGAAATATAAAGGAGAAGTGAAAATCTCCATAACCATACTCATCCCTAATACAATAGTGAACTATACGTTATGATTTCTCACACTTATTCCATAAACCCAATTATACTCATTCAAATGCTCAACTTGAATTATAGTAGGTACAATGAAGACGATAAATAGTCAAGGTCAAGGTTGATATTTGGGTTTAAAGAAAGAAAAAGTGTCATGCTAAGCTCAAAGGGGGTTTACTAGAGGTAAAATCATGGTGGCCTTTTAAGCAAAAGGGCTAAATCCTAATTGCCTTCATCATTTCAATAGTTATATAAGATTGTGTGATCTCAACTAATATTTACAAGCAAGTTCTAGAGTTCCTTAATCATGAAATAACACTTACGACAAATAATTACAGAATTTGGTGCTTAATATTTCAAAAAGGCTCAAATCTTACTAAATAAAAGGTGTCATTCATCTTTCACAACAGGCCAATTTCCTTTAACCAAAATCTAAGTCAATTAGTCTAAGCATGCAAGTATCCAAGTCAATTAGTCTAAGCATGCAAGTATACTCATTCACTCATATTATGCATTTGTAATCTAGATTAAGTTCATTTAATAATCATACATCTCTAACTACTAAATAGGAAAACAAACACATAAGACATAAATAATCATTTCTTTTCTTTTGTTCTAAACTATTACTCACGCAACACTTGAACATTGCCCTCAATGTGATAAGAAAATGAAAGGGTGATCTAAGAGGTAAAAAACAAAAGCAAGGACAAAGATGAAAATGAAAAGAAATTAAAACAATAACCAGTAAAAAGGGAAAGGTTAGAAACACGATACAAAGATGGGGGTGGAGGCTGTCAAAAGCGAGCATTCAAATTGGCCATGAAGGTCCAGATCTTCGCCACGCTAGCTTCAATGTTGTGGAGCCTATCATTTGTTCATTGTTCAAATGCTATCAATTGATTTATTAGTGATTGATACTCCACGGAACTATATGAAGATGTCTGATGCATACATTGGGGTTAAGGTGGTGGAACATCATCATCTTCTGAAGCTTTCATCTCTGCAACTTGAGCTCGCTTATTGCTCGAAGCTTACCCTATATCATCATGGATAAGAACATAGCAATCGCCTTACCGCCTGATAACCCTTATCGACACCAAAGATTTCGAGTCAAGAGTCGAGTTGCCCTCTCTCAGTTAGCAAGCCAAGATGGTCTGCAATTTGGGTCATAGATGCCCTAACTACTATTTTACCTGCACTAGATTAAGCTACTTCATGTAAATGAAGACTTAACCAACTACTGGCATTAAAGGGCATGATAGGTACCATACACCATAAAATAAATAATTTAGTTTTAGAAACTACCCCATTGCTATCTCCTTTACCGAATAATGTAAAAGTTAAAAACCGATGGAGATAGCGAAGGGTAGGGTCCACGATAGCAGATGATTTAGACCGACTAGGGGAAAATGCTTTCCTAGAATTAGTCAATTGTGACTAAAAGTCGCTAGCCACAAAATCGTCAGGATATTTATAGATTTCAGTATTTGGAAGGCCAAAAATAGCATTAAGTACTTCTAAAGTGATCACATAATATGCATTAATTAATCGAAATTTAAGACTTAACGTAGTGTCCCTATTATTAGTTTCACAAACTAATTCTAAAGTGGTCAAAAACTCTAATGTCAATTATACATATGAATTTTTCCTAATTTCAGAAAATTGTTCCTAGTCTATATTTCGCAGTAACTCATAGACTCAATCAATTATTCCTAATTCAATAAGTACTTGAGAATATAAAAATCTATTCGAAATAATTTTATGATTCTTAAGAAAGGCGTACCTTTGTTGGTGCTCTCTATTTTGAAAACTGAGGCACGAAATACCTAAATTAGGATCTTGTGGTGGAGACGAGGGAACTTTGGGTTGTTTCATTCTTGGAGGCATAACTAGTTGCGTCGGTAGAAGCGGCATTTATGCTCCTACTAGGTTGGTTTGGTGGATGCACGAGCTTACAACGTTAACTGGAGCAGCGACACAATTATGCTTAAGTTTAACAGACGTTATGCAGTGGCCACCAAGAGATTATTACAGGCATACGTTGGGCAAGGGGCTTACATTAGTGAGGGATATAGAGATCAGGTCTGTAGGTGGAGAAGAAGCTATAACATCTCGTATGCTATATATATAAGAGACTTCTTCTTTTCCCTATTTTTGCATAATTTCATTTTAACCCTTCTCAAAAGTTACTATTTATGATTCCCTCTCTCTAACCATTCTTCATCGCCGGTGACTCAAACCGGTTAGTTTTATATATCAATCTCTTCCTCTCGACTATCCCGTCATAACTATGCCCATTTCAGCCACTATCGTTGCAAAAATCGAGCAGAAACACTACCCAAAAATGCCAATCATAGATCTGTCGCTTCCGATGGTTGTTGCTAATCACCACCACCACCATTCAACTTGTCTCGTTGTCAAGAACAAAGCCCTATGGTCTCGTGGCCAGTCGTCATTTGGAGCGCGACCGATTGACGGAAAAAGAGGTTAGGGTTTTAGTTTGTTGTCCTTCAATTCGTTAAAATCTATTGAGAATCTGAGTATGTTGCTTTTTATCTACTCATCAAGAGCTTTCATTTAGTATTAAAAATCGTTGAATTATGAGACTTAAGGTTTTCAGTGATCAGAAGGAATATTTCGGTGACCTGAGGAATATTTTGATCATCGGAGGTATTGCTCTGACGACCATTTTGGTCATTTTTGTGAAAATTTTTTAAAAATTATAATAATTATATTGATAAATTTTCTATAAAGAACCATAGTGAGATTTTTAACGGTTTGCGAATTAAACATCATGGAATGTTTAGGCTAGAATAGGAGAAAATTCTAAATCTCATAAATGGACTGTTTAGGTAATTCGAATCATACCTAAATTGTTATTCGAGTCTAATAACTCCTAATTATCACTAATTGAGATATTTTCTTTCAATTTACTAGGTATGGCAGGAGCGGGACCCCATTGGAAGGTTCGGTCGGACAAGTTTAGTTACCAGGTAAGTTCATACTGACTTATTATTACCATAGTTGTACTAGCAAATGAATACTGTTCAATGCTGGTATAGATGACAACATGTAGCAATGCATAACTACATTCATATGCTTGTGTATATATATATGTATATCAATTGATACTTATATATTTATATAGCGAACGCATATATACAATAATGTGTACTCACTTTAGTATAATCCTTTATATCGGGTCAACTGAGTGGATACGTTGGGTTAGGTATTGCATACATGCATTGGTCATTTCATAAGTGATTGTTTATTTGATAAATTGCTTGCTTAATAATTTGATATATATTGCTATGTTTGATTGTGGGGAAGAAAAGATTTGTAGGATGTGCCACCTGATGGGTAAGCATTAGGACCAGATGCGCACTGGTTATGATTATGAGAGTTGTTTGTTATGATATTGAGATATGTTATGGGCCAATCCTAGATGATGCTTAGCTCCCAATCGGACCCTTATTTGTGATGCTTATGACTTTGGACGCTTTGAGCAAGGGTTAGTCTGTTGGTGATGCTTGGCTCCCTGTAGCCCCTTTAGATTAAAAGAGCCTTACGACTACATGACTATAGGACCATGGCTGGACCGTTGGTGATGCATAGCTCCTTGCAACCATTCCAGGTTTAGAGTTGTAAGGGCTTACTCTTGGAGATTAGGGTCCTACAGATATTCTCCTCCATAATTTATTTGTGTTGTTGATGTGATTAGATGTATTTTGATATTTATGCATGATTGTGCACATAACATTGGGTATCGTAGAACAGTGTGAGCTTACTCAGTGAGATTTGACTCCCCTCAACTTTATTTTTTAGGTTAGCTACCACCAACTTCGCAGTAGTGATTGTCGTGACGTGTCCACTGTGACTTACAGATGTTTATGTATGTTCTTTCTTTATTTTCATTATCTTGTATTGTAGCGTCCATAGTGACATGATTTCATGAGTTGTAAAACTTCTTTTTGATGTGCACTATTGTTATTGTATTATATGAACTTGCTGCATTCTTGGTTTTGAATTTATTTTTTCACTAGTGGTAGGCTTACGTGCGATATGGGGTTTTAAACATTGGTCCCACGTGTCGATCACGCGCTTGTTTTAGATCGTGACAGAAGTAAAGCAAAATAATGTTGTCGAAGATGAGTACAGATGGGTGTTTATATTTATAGGGGTCTATAATAGGGATGGTCACGGGTGTAACTGGGAGTCTCAAGTGTGTCTCTTCGATCATACACGTGATTGGGAGAAGTCAAGGACCTGACTGGGGAGTGACTTCTCCCTGTCATAGGGAAGTCATACCCATGAATCTAGGAAATTGAGTATGGGAAAAAACAAATTTGTCAATCTGAGAAAGTTATGAGAAAACAAACACTAACCTTAGATGTAAGTTAGTTCAAACAAATTAACAGGAGTAACCATCTTTCTAAATCATTTGCCTGCGTTAATGAAAATGAAAATGTCTATGCTCGGCTATAACCATTCAAGAAGAAGGGCAATAAGCTCTAAGAGATTATTACCGTAGACATGTAGTCTATATAGACTAGAAATAAATTTTATGAAAGGAGGCATTATGCTAGAGAATTAGACCCCATGAAGCATTACCAACTTACTTAAGTGACCAAAACTCAGTTTTCAAAGACGCAATAATGGAGAAATAAAGTGCCTATTTATTTCAATTCGATTGATGAATCCCTTTCTTCATTCGGATGAGCTATATTACTAGTCTACCTTTCTCTCATTCAAACTCCCAGTCTTGATCTTCCTTCTTTAATGATAATGCGAGATGCATTCAATTTGAATAGTTAAAAAATCAAATCTAATTTAAATAAAGACAAAAAGGAATCTACAGTGATAGAGAAAGATGAAGCAAAGAAAGCAAATAGTGTGGCACCCCATAACAATGGAATTGAGCTTGGCCCTGTCTCAACTAAAAAAGAAGAAATTGGAAAGGCTGCATCTACATCGCAAGTATAGCGATGAGATAGCTGATGAACTAAAAGGGGGCAAAGAGCGATGGGATAGGCTTGCAGAGCAGCATGAAGAAAAGAACGAATTGATTCTTTATTTAATCTTTTTGTTTTTTGAGAAATTGTAACATATCTCTATGGACATGCATGCTATGCTAGTACTACAATCTAGCAAAAGTAACATTAACAGCCAATAATATCAACACCTGGCACAACTGTCCTCCCCATTTTTCTAGGTTACAAGAATTTGTCTATTTGGATTTGCTTGTTTTGACTTAGTTGCGTGATCTTTCCTAGTCTTCTTCCTGAAACAAAAACTCGATGAATTAGAAACAAGACATAAATTAAAAAAAATTATGAAACATACATATCATTATTCGTTAGTTATACCTTTTGTTACACTTCTAGTCCCTGTGTTAATAAGAGCAGGATCTGACTATTCAACAAATAAGTAGCAGTTCTATTTATCAATATGTATGGTCTTGTTCTTACATATCCCTACTGGTTTTCCAAATTAATCCTGCTGATACATATAATTCAAAAGAGTAGGTACGCTATACATATACAACATCCCTTTCTTTTATCAACAGTTCTACTAATTGATATGTTTCCACAAATAATTGAAATTCAATTTCTTGATTTGTATCTTCAATTTTTGGAAATTTATAAAGCTCTTCTGTTAAACCCCGATCAATGAACCTACAAGGTGTGCCGAATTAAGCTAGGTGAGGGCCCCGTAGAATAGGCAAGGTGTGTGGAATGACCAAATTTCAGTGTTGATTTATATTTATGTGTTTAATTTTTCTAGTTTTTTATTGTGCTAGAAATAACCGTGGAAAAATATAAAAGTTTGCAATACCATTACAACCTACGATTTTTTATTTTTGTTTTATACATTAGAAGAATTCGTTTTGTTATTATAGAAAGGGTAAAAAGAATAACTAAAAGAAAGCAAGTCGATTAGTTATTCATCAAAGTTTCCTTTATTCTGACCAAAAATAAACGAAGATATATAGCTCGGAGGCATAGAACAAAAATTCATTTATCTACCTCAAGCGTGGAAACCCCAGGATTTTGTAGGTTCATTGATCGGGTTTAAAAAAAGAGCTTTATAAGTTTACAAAAATTGAAGATACAGATCAAGAAACTGAATTTCAATTATTTGTGGAAACATATCAATTAGTAGAACCATTGATAAAAGAAAGAGATGTTGTATATAAATCACGTACCTATCCTTATGAATTATATGTATCCACGGGATTAATTTGGAAAACTGGTAGGGATATGAAAGAATTCTTGGTGCGTAACATTAATTTTTTTTTACAAAGTTTTGTTATAGCAGCTATACCCACTTCCGGTTAAGGTGGACAGCTCTACAAATAGACATCTACAAGAATTAGCTTCTCAACTTCCCAAATAGTACTATAAGAATCGGTACTGAACATCCCCTTGTAATTGTACATGCTCCCATAGCGATAACATATTTGAGTTCGGGCATTTGTTCATATAATCTTACTAAAGAAGGAGCCATTTTCATGGTTACTGTGTCTGCTGTTAAAATCAACTCCGCCTGTTTAGGACTCGATCTTGGTTCTAGTCTATAATGATCAAAGTCAAATATATTTCTTTTTTCATTATTATTATTATTATTATTATTATTATTATTATTATTATTATTATTATTATTATTATTATTATTATTATTA
>JANZXP010118531.1:0-17255 GCA_027576715.1 Erythroxylum flavicans
TAAACCGGGAAATGTCATGAATGCATGTACAATCATTTACATGTGCAAAAATTCACTATTCGCTATTCATGTGCATACATGAATGCATGACCATAACAAAACAATTTTAAGCATTCCTAACTCATTCCAAATTACCATTTTACCCTTCCCATAGATGAGGGGATGTTACAATCAACCTTTCTCCCTTGGCCATCACTGTAAATGCTTATTTTGCTTAGAGATGGAGGAGGTGGGTGAGATGGAAGAACCGTAAATAGAAGCAAAAAAACTAGAAATATCCTTGCATGCCATAATAGGGACTCGAAATTCCTAAACCATGTAAATTTAGGTGACGGTAGAGGGCTGCCCAATAATGATTTCGATTTAAGGAGTATGCATAATTTCTTCAGTGCAGCCATTGTTCGGCAACTTGGAATAATAGTAAAAAATTGATCAGGCATACAAGTTGCAATTGCCAATGGAGAAAAATGTCCTTAATCAAGGCATTTGTGAAGTGATAACACTTAAGTTTCATAAGGATTTTTTATTGCTAACTTGTTTGTTCTACCCCTCGATAGATTTGATGTTGTTTTATGTGTAATTTGGTTGAAAACCTTAGGGCCTATAATCTAGGATTTTTCTACCTTAACTATGAGCCTTGGGATGGAAGGAAGAAGAGTAGTGTGGCAAGGAGAAAACAAGAATCAAGAGACAAAATTGTAGCCAATATAAGGGCCAAAAGCAACAAATCAGATAATAGAGAAGCTCTTGAAATAATTTACAGGATTATTTGAAGAACCGAGAGGGCTACCATCATCACATGCATGTGATCACCTAATTTATTTACTGACAGGATCAGCTTCCATTATTCTTTACCAGTTTCATTATGCTCAGTTGCAAAAAAATGAGATCGAGCAATAATGTTAGAATAAGGCATCACTCGACCAAGTCATTCTGCCTTTTCATCACCAGACTTATTGGTCCCAAAGAAAGATGGAGGATGGAGATTATGTGTTGGTTAAAGCGCTTTGAACGATAAAACAGTGAAGGACAAATTTCCTATTCCAATGGTAGAGGAACTTTATGGTGCAAAGTACTACACTAAGTTAGATTTATGGTCGAGTTACCACCAACTAAGAATGGCCTCAGAAGAAATTGGATAAGAACATTAAGAACACATCACAGACATTTTGAATTCCTCGTTATACTTTTTAGGTTGATGAACACGCCATCTACCTTTCAGGCAATTTAAAAGAGATATTCCAATCTTGCTTGAGAAAATTCATGTTGGTTTTTTTGATGATATCCTAGTATATAGTAGAACATGGGTAGAGCACATTTAGAACATTCGATTTGTATTTGAATTGCTTCGGTCTCACCATCTTTTCTTAAAAAGGTCCAAGTGTTCTTTTGGAGAGAACTAAGTAGACTATCTTGGGCATATGATTAATAGTGCAGGAGTTTCAGTAGATGTGAGCAAAATAAAATCAGTAATGGAGTGACCTCAACCTCAATCGGTTAAAGGTGATCGGACCTTCATTGGTTTCGCTGGTTACTACATGCAGTTTATTCGAGATTATGGTGTTCTTGCAGCCCCCCTTACTAACCTTCTTCTCAAGAATTACTTCTAATGGAATGATGAGGTAACCTAATCTTTTGAGCAATTAAAGGAAGCCCTAGTAGCAACTCCAGTACTGCAGTTACCGAATTTTTATGTTGAGTTCATTATGGAGTATGATGCTTCAAGTGGAGGAATTGGCACAGTCTTACAGTAGGGAGGACATCTTATAGCATTTTTTAGCAGAAAACTTGATGCTCGACACGTAAAATTACCTGCTTATAAGAGGGAACTCATCAGACTAGTTAAGGTAGTTTAGCACTAGAGGCCTTACCTATTGGGGTGCTTATATACCATCAAAACTAACCACTACAACCTTAAGTATTTGCTGGAGCAGCAGTTAACAACCTCTCCTCAATAACATTAGTCTAGCAAGTTGATGGGATTTGATTTGTGGGTGGAGTATAAGGCAGGTTAGCTTAATCGGGGGACAAATGCTTTATCTAGGCAAAATGAAAAAATGAGACTATTACGTGCCATATCGTAGCCCTACCTTCTTCTTTTTGATGCTATCTAAATAAAAACAAAAATTTACTAATTCCCTCTAATAGCTTTGGGAGCAAGTAGAACAGGGATAGGCTAAAGAAAGTTAGTCCATTCGAGAGGGTTTGCTACTGTATCGTGGTAAAGTGTTCTTACTACCTACTTCTCCTCTAATTCCTTCTATTATTTCAGGAATTCATGACCTAACTCAAAAAGGAGTTCAGAAAACTTTATGTAGAATCAAAGTTGATTGTTTTTGGAGGGGAATGAAGTTGGCTATCAGGGAGTATATGGAAGGCTGCTTTATTTGTTAAAAGCATAAGGTAGCTAATTTACATCTTATAGGGCTCTTACATCTGCTGCCTATACCCTCACAAATTTAGAGTGACATTTATATGGATTTTATCAAGGGATTGTCAAAAGTTATGGGAGATTTGTAGTCTTTGGTGTTGTTCACAAATTTTCTAGATTTGCTCATTTTATCCCTATTGGTCACCCTTATTTAGCCACTAGTATTTCTTATTCTTTTCTTGAACAAATATTCAGATTGCATGGCCTTCCAACCTCTATTGTAAGTGACAAAGATGTTTTTTTTTACCAGTAACTTTTTGAGGGAGCTATTAAACTTTGTGGGACCAAATTAGCTTTCTCTTCAGCTTATCATCCTCAATCAAATGGTCAAATAGTGGTTGTTAATCAAACAATGGAAATGTATCTACGATGCTTGGTCAGTGATTACCCAAAGAAGTGGGTGGATTAGATTCCTCAGGTGGAATATTGTTATAATACTTCTTTTCACTCATCCTTACTAGAGACATCGTTCAAGGTGGTCTATGGCCATAATCATCCTCATTTGTTATCTTATGTTCCCAGGATAGCACGTTTGTAACAAGCTCAATAATGGATGAAGGAAGTCTATAACAGGGGTCATCATGATGTTATTTTTACACCTGGTGATTTAGTGTGGCTGCATCTCCAACCTTATCGCTAATTATTGATAGGTCAGAAGCATAGCAATAAGTTTTCTCCTAAATTTTATGGTCCCTATAAAGTTTTGACTCATATTGGTGAGGTAGCCTATTGCTTGGAGCTTCCTTCAGATAGTAGAATTTATGATATTTTTCATCTTTCCTTACTTAAACCCACAAACTTCTAGCACCTTAAACCCCTCCATCCCTTCCTCTATTATGTGATGGCAAAGTGGTACCCACTCCTCATCAAATTCTACGTTTTTGTTTGAATAGGGGGACACATGAACTTTTGGTCCAGTGGCTTGAATTTCCTACTGAGGACGCCACTTGGGAGGCCTTGGTTGATTTTCGCACTGCCTATCCTACTTTCAAGTTGAGGACAAGCTCATTTTTCAATAAGGTAGTAATGTTATAGACGTTTTTGTGGGTCAAACATATCAGAGAAGGAGTAGGAGTCAAAGGGAAATTAGGAGGTAGAATGAGAGGATTCAGTTGAAGATCAGCAGCTGGCTAATTGATTCAAAGAAGTTCACAATAGTTGAGATTTTCTGTAAGTTTGAATTTTTAGTTTGAATTCAAATAAGTTTGTTAGGATATTCCTAATAAGACTAGTCCTCTTTTTCCTATTTGCTATTTATTTTCCTTTATATATTGAGGAACGTTGTATTCAGTAAATAAGTAGCAAATTTAATCACACATTTGTGTATAAAAGAGATCGAAGGGTTCTCTCATCTAATGAGCCCTTACTAATAAAATGTAACAATACTTCAAAGTAAGATAGGAACAGTAGTAAAGAGACTACCTATTTTAAGGATTTTTCCATGTGCAGACCCTTCATAAGATCCCTGACGTGGGAACATGAATACTGTTGAAATTTTCATTCGTCACCATAACTACCTAAAGAAAAAGAACATGTATTACTTCATTAGCTAGAAGCGATTGTCCATTTGTGATAGTATATACACTCAATATTGCCTTTTTGAAACCAAATTCTTCAAAATGACTTGAAAAATCCATGTCACTATCATCTGATGAATCCTCAGTCATACTTTGTACTTCCTGATTTATAGGCACATTTCTATAAGCATACATGCTCCTGTCTATCTCTTCAACCCCTAAATTAACATTAAAATTTCCAACTATATCAAAAGATAGTTCCTTAATTTCACTAAAATTATTTGGCTGAACAAAATCAGTTACATTATCCAACTTGGATGATGTTGTAATTAGCGCATTCTCACTACAACATAACAGTTTTTGAAATCTGAGTTCTACTAAAGATGAAAGTTTAGAAAGTGCTGCAATAGTTGTCCAGAGATTTGCAATTTTTTTCTCACATATTGATAGGCAAAATTGATCGGGCATGCAACTGAAACAATCCTCGTAAAAACTAGATATTAATGTACTGAAATTAAGATTCAGAATGCGTATGCTAATGAATTCACTAACCATGTTAAGTTGTTAGATATGTGAAGACCTCAAGTTCAAAACTTGGAATGTAGAGCCTCCCTGTGAAAGTTCCCTGAAAATGAAAATCAATTAGAAGAATAAAAAAATATTATATATTGTATCTACAGCTATAGATTGTATAGGTTACAAGCATGATTGCAGATGTTGAAATATACATTTTTTTAAAAAAAAAAGAAAGAATATTATATATTAATAATAAAGGATAGAAATAAGAACATACAAAGTGATCAAGGGGGATACCCCAATGCTAGAAGATATCAGTAACTATGTAATGACATAAATCAAAACATTATACTAGGATAACAAAACATGTTGAGATATACATTAGTTGTAAATATATTAGAAGAATAAGTTTAAAATCCCTTGATTTAAGGGATTTAGTTAGACAGTCTATTTGATCTAGGATCTGATCTAGTTCCTATTTTATCTCTTGTAATTTCTTATATAATATTGTTTACTATCTATTCAAAGAATATAAAATATACAAGTATTCTTTTCCACATGGTATCAAAGTTTCTTTTTCTAGGAATTTTTCCCCAAGCAGCCTTCAGTGTTGCATAATCAAAACACTTTCTTAGTTCTACTCTTGCTTGTTCTAACCTTCATCACTACATTCCTCCTTGTCTTTCCTCTTTGATTCTTGTATAGACAACCTTAATTACTGCGTTTTTTTTTCCTTCTTCATCATGTCAAACTCCTAAATTTCTACTTTTAACTCTTCAGAAGAATCCAATTTTAATCAAAAAATTGAAGATTTGTAAAATATTTGGGCTTCCTATAGGCTTAATAGGAAGAACTACCTTAAATGGTCTCAATTTGTTCGCTCATGTCTCAAGGGAAAAAGGAAGCTTAGTCACCTTCTTAGAATGGGACCGACAAAGGATAACCCAATGTTTGAAGCATAGGATGAGGAGGATTCGATGATAATGTCTTATAAGATTCCACGGATCTTATGATCAGTGACACATGTATGTTTTTGGTCACTACAAAGGAGATTTGGGATTACATTCATCGCACATACTCGAAGACTCGTGATGCTGCTCAAGTGTACGAGATCAAGGTCAAAACAGCAGCTACTGAGCAAGGAGATAAATTTGTCATTGAGTATGCAAACCTACTACAGAACTTATGGCAAAAACTTGACAATTACCGAGTTTTTAAGATGAAATGCCCTGAGGATGCTTCCATATTAAATAACTTCATTGGAAAAGACCATATCTATGATTTATTGGATGGATTGAATCCTAAATTCGATCAGGTTATGATTCAAATGCTTGGAAAAGAGGACACAAAGTCTCTAAAAGAGACAATTTCATTGATTTGATTACAAGAAAGTCGAAGGAATGTCATGCTTGAACCATAAACCATGGACGGGTCTGCCTTAGTAACAAAAATATATCATAACTATGGACAAGTCAGCCTTAATAACAAAAACAGATCATCAGGTGAAAGGAAGTAGTGATTTGTTTGAAAATCTTGGTAGATAAAACCAGGTAAGGAGAATAAGGACAATCTTTAGTACACCTACTGCTAGAAATCGAGGCACATAAAGGAAACTTGTTGGAAACTGCATGGTAAGCTACCAAGTCGAGAATGGGGAAACTATGGGGAACAGCAAAGGTCTCAAGCATATATGGAATAACATCCCAATGCTGGGGAAGATTAAAAAATGAGGGGGTTTAATAGTAAAGAAATTGAAAAACTGAGAAGGTTGTTGGGGTCTATTGAACAACTTTTTAAAACCTACTCTTTGACTATTTCAGGTAAGCCTATACTTCCTTTTTACATGACTACCTTGACTATCTCAGAAACTTCTTACACTAACTATTGGAATAGACTCTGGTACCACAGACCATATGACACCCATATCTCAACTTTTCCATACGTATACACCACGCCCAAGTAACAGAAAGATTATAGTGGCCAATGGCTCTTTAACTACTATTGTAAGGCAAAGAGATGTACACATCACACATACCCTTATTCTTAAAAAAGTCTTCCATATATCAAAATTGTCAGCTAGCCTTCTTTCCATTCAAAAACTTACCCATGATCTTAAATGTTACGCGACTTCTTTCCTTCTTATTGTGTTTTCATGATTAGGTCTCAGGGAGTAGGATTGGACTTGCTAAGGAAGAAGCAGTCTTTACAACCTTGAATTTCCTCAAAAAATTAAAAGCAACTTGTCTTTGTCATTTCTTAGTTCCTTAAATAAAGATTCCATTTGGTTATATCACCTATGCCTAGGTCTTCCATCTTTTAAGGTTTTAAAGGTCATGTTCCCTTATTTGTTCCTAGAATTATATATTTTTGAATTTCAATATGACGTTTGTGAATTGGAAAAACATACTACTGAGGTATCTTTTCCTATTAGCAATAAAAGAAGTTCTCATCCTTTTCATTTGATTCATAGTGACATAGGGGTCCTTCTACTACGCCTAATGTTTCTGGGGCTCATCGGTTTGTATCCATGATTGCACTTAGGTTACATGACTCTTTCTTTTTAAACAAAAATTTGATGTTTGCCTTGTTATACCTAATTTCCACTCAATGATTCAAAACCAATTTAGGGTCAAACTAAAACGCTTTCATATGGACAATGATAGAGACTACTTCAACCAAATTTTGTCATCCTTTTTTTAATCACAGGGCATTATACATGACTCATCGTGTGTTAACACACCTTAACAAAAGGGGGCAGCTGAAAGAAAAAATGGGTACTTACTCAGCACCATCTGAGCCCTACTCTTTCAAGGGAATGTTAGGTACAAAAGTCTCATAGACATGGGTACTTACTCAACACCACCTCAATTCTTACTGCCCATATATGATAAATAGAATTCTCGCACATATGTTAGGTACAAAAGTCTCATAGACATTCTCAATAGTTTCTATCCGCACTTCAGAACATTATATGGCCTTACACTTAGGGTATTTCAGTGCACTGTTTTTGTTCATATCTATAGCCAACAGAAAGACAAACTAGAACCCCAAGCCATCAAATGTATTTTCCTTGGTTACTCACTTACTCAAAAGGGATACAGGTGTTATAATCCGTCATCTAGAAAATTTTATATCTCTACAGATATCATCTTCAAAAAAAATACACCTTTTTTTCTCCAAATCTTCTCTTCAAGGTGAGATTTCACTAATAAAAGATAACATTTGTGAGTCCTTTAAGCCACATAAAACACTTAACCTTCCTTCTCCTCCATCTCATATTGTTGAAACAATCGAGCCTTTTGAACGAATTACATATGAGTTTCCCAATAACACTACTGAACTTAAGTGATCTCGTTTCCTAGCCAGTGTTACTTAAGTGTATTCAAAAAGAAAGGTCGTGCTAGAATTGACACAGGTTCAAGAATCCAACTCAGACTTTGGAAATGAAATCATGGTAAGATCTAACTCACCTTTGCATACTTAATTTTTTAAACCTATTGCTGTTAAGAAAGGTGTAAGAGAATGCACTAAGCGACCACTCTATTCTCTAATCTTACTATGTCTCTCTTAAGCACTTATCACTGGCCTACTAAAAATTCATTGTAAGTTTAAACATCATTACTATCCCTAACATTATTTTTTAGGCATTGTCAAAAAGGGATGCTATGAGGGAGGAGATGAATGCAGTAGAAAAGAATAGAAACATGGGAGATTGTTAATAAACTAAAAGGGAAAAACATTGTTAACTGCAAGTGGATTTTCACACCAAAATACAAGGCTAATGGATCTCTTAAGAGATATAAAGCTAGCTGCCCACTTTAATTGGCAACTCCTACAATATAATGTTAAGAATGCATTTCTCCATGGAGACTTAGATGACGAAATCTACATGAACATCCTACCAGGATTTGAGGGGAACATCGAAAAAAAGTAAGCAAGTTGTGGAAGGCCTTTTATGGGTTAAAACAATCTCCTAGAGCATGGTTTGGGAGATTTTCAAAAGTTATGAGGGAGTCTGGGTGTATACAAAGCCAAGGTGACCACACTCTTTTCATTAAACATTCAATTGCAGGAAGAGTTACTACTCTTCTAGTTTATGTAGATGACATTATAATGACTAGAAATAATGAGAAAGAGAAGCATTAATTGAATCGAAAACTAGTGAAAGAGTTTGAGATAAAGGAACTGGGGAAACTAAAGTACTTCCTTGGTATTAAGGTGACATATTTCGCACAAGGGATTTTCATATCCCAACAAAAGTATGTGACTAATTTATTAGTATAAACAGGGAAGATTCGGTGTAAACCAATCTCTACACCTATAAATCCAAACCATAATTTGGGAGAAGCTAAAGAAGAACCAATTGTTGATAAAAGGATGTATTAAAGATTACTCACACTCAGCCAGACGTAGCTTACTTGGTGAGCGTAATCATTTAATTCATGCATGATCTAAGAGAACCTCAACTTCAATCTACTTATAGAGTGCTACATTACTTGAAAGACAATCCAGGGAAAGGAATATTGTTCAAGAAAAACAATACTCTTGCTCTAAAAGCCTACACCAATGCTGACTATGCAGGTTCTTTAGTGGATACAAGATCTACTACAAGTTACTGCACTTTTCTTAAATGTAAATTGGTAACATGGAGGAGTAAGAAGCAGAATATGGTAGCAAAGTCATTTGTAGAATCAAAATTTAGGGCTATTGCTCAAGGATTGTGTGAACTACTATGGTTGAAGATTATTCTAAATGAATTGAAAGTCAAATGGGATTGCCCAATGAAACTTTATTAGACAATAAGTTAGCCATCAATATTGTTCATAATCCTATACAACATGATAGGACAAAGTGTATTGAAATTGATAGACATTTCATTAAAGAAAAATTGGAAGAAGGGTTAGTATTATTTCTTATATTTCATCAAAACATTAAGTAGCTAATATTCTAACGAATGGCTAAATAGTTCAAGTTTTCATGATCTTGTATTCACACTGGGAATGGAAGATGCTATTCCTCAACTTGAGGGGGATTGTTGAGTTATACATTAGTTGTAAATATATTAGAAGAATAAGTTTAAAATCCCTTGATTTAAGGGATTTAGTTAGATAGTCTATCTAATCTAGGATATGATCTAGTTTCCTATTTTATCTCTTGTAATTTCCTATATAATATTGTATACTATATATTTAAAGAATATAGAATATACAAGTATTCCTTTCCACCAGAGGGATCCTATAGGTTATAGGCATGATTACAGGGATCCCATTTAGTTTCTTATGTAATCATAAACTCAATAGTTAGTATATATAAGTACCTTCATTCACTATATAAGATACATCAATTGAAACAATTATTTCTCTTTGTTTACACCATTCATGCGAAATGAGATACCTATGAATATTACTAGAAAAACCAAGGTTGCGAATACTGTACTGGACTTGATACCAGATTGAGTTTTGGTATGATACTGTACAGGTACCGGTCAATACTGGATACTGTTTCAGGTAATTTTTAAATTTATGAAATAGTCCATAAAATTTTTTAAAAATTGCAAAATAGTCCATTGGTATGTTGTACAGTTATATACTGTGTACTTTACAAGTTTACATCAACCCTGTTTCCAAAAATCATAATAATCACAATTAATAATTTAATATGAAATAACAATAATTTTTAAATATTTCACATATAATAATAAAAAAATTAATATGAAAAAAGACAATCATCATAATACAAATAGAAAAATAAGAATAATGCAAAGCATTTAAAATATTACAATAATACAATTTTATCATTTTAAAAATAATAATTACATCAAAACATCCAATAAAAAGAACAATAAGTATCCTTAACTATTACAATTTCATCATGACGAGGAAACAATCAAGTTGAATTTAAACCTGAATCAAAAACATTTACAATTACATCACATATATAGAATTTAACATAAACTGATAAATATCAAATACAAGTAAAATTAAAGGAAGACAAAAAATAACCTTAAAATTAAAAGAAGAGGAAAAATATCCTGGAACGAAATTCAATCATCAATGGGAGGATACCCGTTATAACTGCACTGACCCCAGTTATCATTTAGTACAAAATCTTCATCATTGAGAGGAGCTTCATCATCATTATCATTCAAATTTAATGCATCAAATGACATGTCAATGCTTTCTCATCCAAGATTATCTTCCAAGTCATTGACATCTACCGAATTCAGTTCTTCAAAAACCCAATATGCTAAAAGATCGATATTATCAATGAAGATTGGATCGGTTGAACAACTTGTACGATTAAGACTCCTAGTAAACAATAACATTTAATTATTAGAAAATTATAAGAAATTATATCAAATATAATAATGATAATAACATATCTTTTCTGACAATTTCCAACAATTTTCATTTGCAATAATCACAAAATATTCATAAAACAATTTTCATTTCTAACAATTTCCATTTCCATCAATCACAAAATATTCATAAAATAATTTCCAATTCCAACAATCAGAAAACATTCATAAAACAATTTCCATTTCCAATAATTCCCATTTCTAACAATCATAAAATATTCATATAACAATTTCCATTTCCAATAATCACACAACATTCATAAAACAATTTCCAATTCCCACAATTTAAAACAATTCCCATTTCCAACAATCATAAAACAATTCCCATTTCCAACAATTCCTAACAATTCCCATTTCCAACAATCACAAAACATTTATAAAACAATTTCCATTTCTAAGAATTCCCAACAATTCCCATTTCCAACAATCACAAAAAATTCGTATAACAATTTCCATTTCTAACAATTTAAAACAATTCTCATTTCCAACAATCACAAAACATTCATAAAACAATTTCCATTTCCATCAATTCCTAACAATTCTCATTTCCAACAATCACAAAACATTCATATAACAATTTCCGTTTCTAACAATTCCCATTTTCAACAATTACAAAACATTCATATAACAATTCCCATTTCCACCTATCACAAAATATTCATATAATAATTTCCATTTCTAACAATTCCCATTTCCAACAATCACAAAACATTTATATAACAATTTCCATTTCCAACAATTCCCATTTCCAATAATCGCAAAACATTCATAAAACAATTTCCATTTCCATTAACCATAAAAAGGGATATAATTTAATTATTAGAAATTATAAGAAATTATATCGAAATTAATAATGATAATAACATACCTTTCCAGAAGCTTTATATTGTATCGAACAAAAACCAAGTCATTCAACCTCTTATGCTCCAATCTATTCCTTTTTTGGAGTGGATAAATTCAAATGTGTTCCAGTTTCGTTCACAACCTGTTGCACTCATACATTGACTTAAAATTCGAATTGCAAACCTTTTCAATTATGGAACACCATTTTCGAATTGATCCCACCAAAAAACCGTAAATTATAAGATAACAGAAGTAACGTTATAAACAAAATAAAGTGATAATTAATTTTCAAAAAATAAGAAAAAGAAAATAACTATTACCTGGAGAAAGTTTTCCTCTTTGTCGAATAGCAATCGGCATTCCAAAATTCCCATAAGACAACTAATAAAGCTCCATATGTGAGCTTAAGAGATCTTGCATCGCGTCAATGTTAACAATTGTTATAATAGTTAAAAGCATTCCTCTATTAACTTCAACTTGCTTATTAAGATCCTGTCTAAAATAAACACTAGAATTCAAAAATGCCCCACCTACAAACAACGGAGAAAAAAGTTTTCTTTCCCTTCTCTCATTAATGATTGAAAGATATGGTGTGTACAAAGAAGACCTATATTTCAGATTGACTTTGATTGCTTCCGTCGCTCTCTCCATGACATCAAAAATATAACCTATTGTTGGTTTTTCTTCACTATTAGCCAAGCGAAGCACCCTCACCAAAGGCTCACAAACTCGGATAACAAATTGACATTGAGACCAAAATTCTCTATCTTCCAGTATAACATAACAAACCTCCACTCCAATACTAGACCTAGAATATTGAGATGCAATCCGTTTATCACTTGTAAACATCTGTCTTAACTCTTTCTTCATCGAAACAAAAGACTGAAGTGATAAGAAGTTTGTTGCAAACCTTGTCACAACAGGACGACACAAATTCTTACAGTTGGTAAATTTCTTTCTCATCAAATTCAATACCCATGCACGGTTATAAATGAACTTTTGTCACATTTTTAGCTTTTTACATAGTCTCATCAATAACAGGAAAATACCTAGGGTTCCCTATATTATCTAGCGTTAGGTCAATGCAATGTGCAACACAAGGAGTCTAAAAAATGAATTATACATACTTTACAACCTTTTTACTGCCGCTTTATAAGCCAGATCATTGTCAGTAATAAACTGAACAATATTTTCTGTCCCTACTTCATTCATAATTTCATCAAATATCGCAAATAAAGTCTTAGTATTTCTAATAAGGCCAGATACATCAATAGATTTCAAAACATAGAGCCATTTGTAGTATAAACCAAAAAAATTATAATAGGCTCTTGTCTCCTATTTGTCCAACCATCACACATGATTAAACATCCATAAGTACCTCAATTCACTCTTCTTTCAGCCAAATAACTTTTAATTTCAAAAATAGAACAACTCAAAAGTTTACCTCTTAAGTCATCAATCGAAGGACCATTGTATCCTAGACCATAAAAGTCTATTGCATCCATCATAGGTTGATAATAATAAGGCTAAAAAGCATTAAATGACAAACCTGTATCACACCACCATCTAGCTACTGCCATATCGACATTATGAATCACATCTCTTAATTGCATTGCACTACGAATTGAAGGTTGGGCTCCAAGAGTTGTTCGTAGTGCAAAGAAACTAGTCACTTGCCTTCTTCTCTTCCTTACATCAGGTTCAGGTACTTCTTCTTGATCCTGAGATAAAACACTATTAGTACCACTATCACCACTACTACCTTCAATATTTCCATAATCACCACGAAAACTAGAAAACAAAACAGAAACTAGAAAACAAACTTCCACTACCAATTTCAAAATTCAGCATTTTCCTTCTATCTCTCTCATGTTGATATTCATCAAGCAATTTTGTCATTTGCCACTTTACATTATGGCTTACTTTTTTACATGTTTTACATCTCCTGCTAAATGTTTTTTTAATCGGGTGATTCTTCTACCTTTTAAATGCTTGTTACAAAATAAGAAAATAGTATGGTTCCTCATACCGGGAACCAACGTAGCATGAGCCCAAACTAGATCATCGTATCTTTCTGAAGTAGGTTGATCAGAAGTACTTGAACTTCCTTCTATTTATCTGTAAAAATAAATGAATACATATATTAAAATACATAACACATAATTTCATTACACAATATGCATATCCATCTTAGATAATATAACTCATTTTGTATAATTATATTACACACAATTCAATTTCATGGAATATAATTCACTGTAAGTCAAAAACTAATAATTTAATTATTCAACATATACAATTACACAAAACATACATAAACACTTTCCATTTCCAATAATCACAAAACATACATAAACAATTTCCATTTCCAATAATCATAAAACATTTATAAAACTATTTTCATTTCCAACAATTTTCAACAATTTCCATTTCCAATAATCACAAAACATTCATAAAACAATTTCTATTTCCAACAATTTTCAACAATCCAATAATCATAAAACATTTATAAAACAATTTCCATTTCAAACAATTTCCATTTCCAATAATCACAAAACATTCATAAAGCAATTTCCATTTCCAACAACCACAAAACATACATTAATAATTTTCATTTTCAACAATTTTCGACAATTTCAATTCAAAGTTTCAAACCTAAGGATCAAGTTGAAGGGTATGATATAATTTACATAATTTCCAAATAATGAATGACATATCTTATACAATTGTTCATACACATCTATTCATAACATGATGATCAAGTTGAAGGATATATTCATAACATGAGGATCAAGTTGAAGGATATAACTTCTTTGGAAAATTTTTTTTCTTATTTAAAGTTTTGAATCTTCTTTTCATTTCTAACAAACCATAATAGTATATTTACCATTCTATATTTCGTTCTTAAATATATAAGTTGCTTTTACAATTTTTAATTGACATTAATAAGTCTAGGTATAAATGATTGGAACCTACAACATGTTCACAATTTGAAAAAAAAAGTTCTTTTTAGGATACATTTATTACGTCACTACTTTCGTACATTATCTATTATAAATATTTATGATACCCTACACATATATATTACCCAATAATTCAAGGTTAACATATTTTATATTCAATTAATTATTTACCCAAAACTAATACCCAAATATGCAAATACTATCATTAACTACAATCGAATTATTGTTAGTTTACAATTGTATAATTTTATACTTAACCAATTATTTATTTAAAGTTAATACCGAAATACTAAAAATGAAATATCATTTCACAAATATTAACAATGTGTCAATTAATGATTTAAGTCTTACAACTTTAATATTGTTGGTTTAAAATTTTAATTTAAGTTGTTTTAACTTTCAAGTTTCAACTTAAAACTTTCAATTGAATCAATTCAATTCATTAACATTATCACATATTCACATGAGGCCGTGCATTTCATTCATCTAAAAACTTATCATAAATTTCTTTAATCTAATATACTTAAACTAATGTTTATTTTATAACCAAACCAGATATCAATCAAACAATAATTCAACTCCAATATCGAATCCAACCCACGTAAATCACAAAACCAAGACAACACTGTGAGTGACTCATTCAATTCAACTCCAATATTCAAATCACAAATGACAAAACCATGATCATTCAACTCTAATATCTGACCCAGATACACGCAAATCACAAATCGCAATTCACAAAACCAAGTCCCAACCAATTCACAAATCCAAGATCCAAACGATCACAATAAAAAATGCAATTAAGCAAGAAAAAATTCGAAAACTCAAAAAACACACCCAAAAATAATTCACTAGCTTCGAGTTTTAGGTTGGGTGACGGGTCACAAGCTTCGAGTGTAGCCGTGTAGATCTAGGTGAGCAATGGCCTTCTCTCCTCCTTCAGACGTTCAATGGCGACGACGTGGTGCGGTGGTCCTCATAGAGGAGGGTTGAAGATGGTGGCGTCTTCGAGGGACGCGAAGGGAGAAGCCGAGGGAGGATCTCTGTCTTTGATGCTGACGTGGATCTGGGAGGATGAGGGAAGGAGTAGCATCGCCGGAAAGGGACCAATATCATCAAAGATGAAGACGAGAATGAGAGAGAGAGAACGGCGACGGTCATGAGTGAAGAAATGAGAGTAGGTGAGAGAGAGAGAGAAAAATGATAACGAAGGTAGAAGAAGGTTCGGGAGAGTGGAGGGTGTGCGATGCAGAGATGGGAGAGGGGATGGATGTCGTTTAATTTAGGGTTAATTTTCAAAAAATTGCAAAGAAGTCCTTGACATTTTTAAAATTTATGATACTAGCTGGTATGCAGTCAATACTGGCCAGTACCGAACGAAAAACACCGATACCGATCGGTATTGATGGGCAGTACGAAAGGAAGGACAACCATTTCGTTTTTCGGCCGGTACGGAATGGTATTTGTTCCTCTACCTAATAGGCCTAGATTCAAGTATTTTTGAAGAGCTGGTCAGCCGTCCATAATATCATTTTAGTCATTATCAGCTCATTTATTATGTTTTTCCGTAAGAGATGGAAGAATGGCAAAATTAAGATCTAAGATGCCGATTGGAAAATATTCTTAATAAAATATATACTTATATATAGTCAAACAAAATTTCATATTTGTTTATAACGGTAGAAGACATAAAACAATAACAACAACACTCATTAGAAATTTCGTTAAGACACGAGATTTGGGAAAATCCAACAGTACTTAGCCTTATCCCTAACTAGTAGAACGGTAGAAGACATACATTTTTGGTACAGTTTTGAAAATTTTAAAAATCTTTAATATTTAAAATTTTTGAATGAATTCTTTATAATTTTTAATTTTGTAGAAAATACTTTCTTTTAAATATTGATTAAAAAATAATAATAAAACGAATTTCATAAAAATATTATATATAGATTAATCAAATGTTATTAATATAGTATCTCAAATTAGCTCTAACATTTGACTTATATTTAAATTAATAATTTAACATAATTATAATAAATTAAGAATTTAGATCATATTTAATTAATTCAATTCGAATTTAAAAATTAATTTAAAGTAATATTAGATTGATTTGCATTTGATACTTACTATGCTTATAATTTATTATTATTTTTAGTTAGTCTAAGTAAACTTAAATTAAATTTCATTATGTTGACTTCAAGGTTTCTTTCCCCCAAGGAGCTGTATTAAAAATTGATATTTAAAACTAATACTGTTGACCTTATCATTATTTTAGTTGACTGCACTAAAAAAATATTATGGATGCTTTTTAAAACATCAATTTGCAGGCGTAAAAATGTTGTCAGCAGTTAGACCTAAGTTAATGTGGATGGCATGCATGACCTCATGGAACGCCATTTCTGACTATTTAAGCCGTCGATAGCTCCATCATATTCGTGTTGAGTAACTGATAAGATGGTATCGGATTGAGTTAGGATTTTCTTAAATTATTTATTTAGCCATATATATATGTATATATATAATATATATATATATATATACATATATATATATATACATATATATATACATACATATATATATATATATATATATATAATGAAATTATTTTGTATTAATTAAAA
>JANZXP010118541.1:0-17254 GCA_027576715.1 Erythroxylum flavicans
ACGCCACCCTCGCGGGGCACGGATTCGGGTATCACTGTCGATATCGGGTTCGGGTTCGGCGGGAGTGGGGTGTTACAGAGAAAGACGATTTAGCTTCTAAGTCAATTTAGAAGAGAACTAGTACTACTTTTGGATTGAAGATATGGCTCAAAGATCGGCCAGCTGAGACTAAATGATTTAGATAGAGTTTTGTATATTTCCTTATACATATAGCATACTTTGGTAAACTGAGCTGTAAACTCTGATTTGAATTGATAACGTATATATATATATATATATATGGATGATGTTGTAATGCTACAATGTACATAAATTATGATGCCATGAGTTAGTGAAAGTGATATAGTTAGCACGTCATTTCTATTGGGCAAGTGCACAAACGTTTGACAGGCGTCCAGGTAAATGTCTTATAGGAGTGGGGCACTACAATTGGTTAGTATCAAAGCATGGTTGGCATCCATAGGGATATCTAGGAATGTTAGGCATGAATTATTATGAGAAATATGGATAGCAATCGAAGTTATTATCTATTATAGGTCATCCAACATAGGTGATCGGGTGGGAAGGTCACTTGACATAAACAATCTATAGCCAGTAGGAGCCAATAGGGAGTCTTCTGTGTCTTGACTGGAGAGAATGTATATAAGATTTCCTGAGAGAAGGGAAAGGGGGTACGACAAACTTCGGAAGCAGGGGGCTATGGACTTCTACGGAAGTGCAAACCCTACAGTGGCCGAGCGATGGCTAGAGAGAATGGAGAGGATTTTCAATCAGATGGACTGTGAGCCAGACGAGAAGTTCAACTATGCAGTTTCCTTACTGCAAGGCCCAGCCTACTAATGATGGAAAATTGTTCCAGGTAGTACCACCAGACCTTGTAACTTAAGGTGGGAAGACTTTTTGAGAGTCTTCAAGGAGAACTATATGCCCAAAATCTACCTGGATAGAAAGATGAAGGAATTTCTGGATTTGAAGAAAGGTAGTTTATCGATCGCTGAGTATAACATAAAGTTTAATGAATTGATGGGTTATGTTACTGCCTTGATTCCTCCTAAGAAAGACAAGTGCAGGAGATTTGAAGACGGGCTGAACATAGAGATTCGAAAAAGGCTAGCCATTTATAACCTTGGTAGTTTTTCAAAACTGGGGGCTGCCTCGATCCGAATAGAGCAATTGTTGATTGACAGTCAGTCCGAATACATATCAGAGTTTAGACTGAAGAGGCCTAGTGAAACTCAGGGTGGTTTTGGCAAGAGGTTTAGCAAGCGTCAGAATAGATCTTTTAGACCACCGACTCGATCAAGACAATCGAGGTTTAGACAGAGGAGTAGCTTTGTATAGTCTGGCAGTGGAAGAGGTATAGTATTGGGTCAGTTACCTAATTGTGAGCATTATGGGAAGAGACATATTGGTGACTGCTAGAAGTTGACAGGAGCTTGCCTTCATTACAGCTCACTTAACCATCAGATCAGGGATTGTTCTGAGGTGTATGGGGCACATTCTAGAAAAAGAAGAGGAATGGTAACATAAACAACAGTCCAGCAAAGCCAAGGCAGTGGGTATGAACAGAGAGGCCACAGCAGAGACAAAATAAGTACTAGGAGTCACGCTATCAGGATTGGGGCACGGAGCAACCAATCGTAGTCTTAAGTTAGAGTTTATGCCATGACCAGATAGGAGGCTCAGGATTCTCCAGATGTCGTTGCAGGCATGTTACTCATCTTTGCTTTTGAGGCTTTTACATTGTTGGATTCTAGATTTATGCATTCTTTTATCATACTGCATATGGCATATAGGTTCCATTGTGATAGAGAGATATTGAGATATGGATTAGAGGTGAGTACACTGATAGGTAGTACAACAATAATAGGAGAAGTCTGCAAGAGGTGCTTGATTATAATTGATCAAGTAGAATTGGAGGTAGATTTAACTGTACTACAGTTAAAGGAAATAGATGTCATCTCAGGTATGGATTGACTCACTACTTATAGGGCCATTAAGAATTGCTATACAAAAGAGTTAATATTATAATCTCCTAATCAGCCGAGGGTGGTCTTCAGAGGGATTACTCAAGCAGTGCCAACCAAGCTGATCTCATTTATGAATGCCTTGAGGTTAATGCTGAAGTAAATTACTTGATAATATAGAAATCACGTATAATATATAAAATACACAAGAAGGGGGTTTGGATTATGTTAAATCGTCTAAGATATGAATCTTTAAAATCTTCTTGATTTTTTTAACAAATTCAAACGATTACAAGTTTACACAATACACTTAATTTGATGAGTAATGCAATATCAAAAATAAGTATCTATTCTTCTAACAACAAGAAAATTAAAAATGTAAGAGTTAGAGAACAAGACACCGCAATTTATACCGGTTCACCCTTAACCTTGGGCTACACCTAGTACTCAGATTTTGTTTAAGATTTCACTATCTCCTTTAATGTTACAAGTATTATTTCTACACTTGCAGAGCCTCTTCAGGTCTCTTTCACAAAGTATTCTTTATCAGCTTCCTTAGCCTCTTTAGGCTCTAGTCTTCCTTTCTTGCGAAAAGATAATGTTTGAGCTTTCACACTCATGTTATAGATGTATTTGCTCTCTTTGTTTGTTGCTTTTCTCTTAGAATGTTTTTCACAACATAAGCACTTGAACACAGAATTTCTCGTGAGTATTTTTGTACATTAAAAAATTCTTATTGAATTCTACGACTACGATTACTATTTATAATCTAAATCTCTAAAGGTCTTCTTGAGAAATCTACTTGTAGAGTCTTCTAAAGTCTATTATTAGTTGAGTCCTGTAACCAACTCTAACTAACTGAAGTTCTAAAGCATTCTTTAATTACATCAACTTGCTTAGATTCGTATGCTTCGTCTGATGTCCTAGACTTGATCACTTCGTCCAATCTGTATTATTCAGCTTATCGTCTTGATTTGATGATTTTTGCCACTTATATTTCTTTACGCACTTAACAAATTCATCAAAACAGTTTACACACTTCTATTATTATTATTATTTGATTTTCATCAAAATCAATAGATGAAGTGAAGTCTTCTTGACTTAACAATCTTCCCCTTTTTGATGATAAAAAATAATCATAATATTAGAAGATAAAAATAATATTTAAACAAATAATGCATCATATAATATACAAAAATATGTATAATAATTTTCTAATTCTCCTTTCTACTATTCTATTTATCTCCACCTATTCGTTATTAATCAAAAAGATAGTTTATTTTAGATGCTTCAAAATTTTAGAAAACATTTGTTGAAGATCAGTGTGGATCGTCTTGAGGTCTTCTTTTATAGAAACACGTAGACGTGTTAATTCCTTATGAAGATCACCAACTGCATCGTTTAGTACATCAACCTTAGTATTAATTTTCTCAATGTTTTTAGCTAAAGCTTCCTGAACTTCCATCTACTTATGAATAGCTTCAGTTCATTTGATGAAATTCTTCAAGAACTCTGAATTAATGGTATGATCTTGTAGCATTTCACTAAGTGGATGAATATACTCAAAGGCAGATGGTTTTCTAGGTGAATTTTTTAATTCTATAAGTTTAATAAAGGGCATTTTGAAAGGATATTTTTCATCAGGGATATCAAGATTATCAGGTCTAGGTAATTTATAAATCGTTTGCCTTAGAAGGTGTAAGATAGTTTTAACTGAAGGAATGAAACCTAAGGGTTTGAAATGAATGAGCAAATGCACAAAGGTTTCTAAGTTAAGAATGTTACCTTCGATTGTAATACTTTCATACCTTCCCTCTGATATTGAGCCAACTACCTTGAATCTTTCGTCTATAGTAGATGTTTTAAAATTACTTCCTGACTCCCTTGATATATGATATGATACATAGATGTTTACAGGTTGAGCTGCGTGACATACATCGTCTATGTTCTTTACTGCTATTTGAATTTCTTCTTTTATGAGATCAACTCCTTATCTTTCAGGAAACTTCTTCTTCTTCCCTTTTTTTTGCTTGCTATCGGTGCTGGAATTCTAGGTTGTACATCTGGTACAATCTTGATTGTCGTTCTACACACTAGATAAATTGTATAAGGATTTTTTGTAATCTTCAATAGATATGGTTTTGCCTTTTATCTCGCATAATACTATATAATCTTCATTCTTCATGACTTAGAAAATGTATCGTCTGATCATTTACTATTATAGGTTTAACTTGAACCTTAACTTTCTGTTTAGAAGGTTCTCTGGTGATAATTAAACCTCTGTTATGATTAGGTGTTGATTCTTCTATGATCTTCATCTTCAAATCTTTCTTCTTTATCGATTGACGAGGGTTGTAAGTTACCAGATGCTATTCAGATGATGTCTTCATCTTCTTTTAAACAGGTTGTATCTTTTATGGAACATCAGACGATGAAACCTTCTTCTGATGAATAGACTTCATCTTCTTTTATTCTTCTACTGGTTTGAAAGGGAGTTGTTGTTGAGGCTTCTTCATCTCAAACACTAACTTCCTTTTTATCATTGTCTCTCTAGATGGTTGTTCTGGTTAAATCTGAGGGATAGAGATGATTGGTTTGGTTAACTACTATTGTTGCTCTTGCTCCTTTTTACTCTCAGAGTCTACTCCAAGAATCAAAACTCATTGCTTCTTTTGTTCTTGTTGTCATAAGGTCATTAATCTTAGTGAGATTCTTGACTTCTTAGGCCTTTTTGATTGGAGTGTCTCAGCCTTCCTTCTTGAAGACACTTGGTGAGTTAGTTGTTGAACCTTGCTTTCCTTCTTCTCTGGAATCGTCTTGGCTTGTATCAGTTTATCAGACGATTGATCAACCTTTACCTTTGCTGATATTCTTTCAGACGATTGAGGTGTTGCTTGTTTTTTAGACGGAACATTTCCTTTCCTACTTTGTCTTACTGAAAGCTCCCCCTTAGACTTTGTTTTCAGTGTGAAATCTTCATCTACTTAGGCTTCAGTCTTGATCCCTATTTTGTGAATATTAGAGGCATTGATAACACTCTTAACATCCAGCTTTACTCTGTTTCCTTTATCATATAGGATTCAAGATGCTTTAAAAAAGCTTATTAACAGTATACGGTCACGTAAAGAACCACTCTAAAGATGATAATCCTCCCTATCCTTTATCATGTACTTTAAAATCAAAAATGAAAGATTAACAGGTTGGTGAGTGAGTAGATGAAACAGACAATGCTCATAATACATTATCACCACGTCCTTTGATCATACTCTCTATAGGATACAATGGAGAAGAACTGAGTGAAGAATCCTAGCCATCGGAATAGGGGTTGAAGACTTCTTGACTCCTAGATTACTGAATCCATATAGTTGTCAATTGATGTTGGCTTCATCTATATGACTTTCAACGATCCAATCTGTATTGTTGAACAATTCTACTTCTTCATTCGAACACCCAATAGCCTCCACCACGGAATCTTGTGTGATTATTACCAACAATCCATCTACCATCGATAATAAGGTGTTGTCTACCACCTTCACATTCTTCCAGAACTCATATATTTCATTCATGTTGAAGAAGTTCTTCCATCCAACTGCTTCAATCTTAGGTTCGATATTCATCCGAGCATTCTTTAAGGAAGTAAAATTCATGAGTCTTCTATAGATAGGGGATTTCGACATTTTCTAATTTGTAAAAGATAAACACTAAACAAAGAAATGTATTTCGCTTTAAGAAGCGAGGTTAGTACATAGAAAATATTAAGAGAAAGATATGAAATGAAATGAGAAGAGTTTAATGTTTAGAATAGAGCGTTAGATCATCTTTATTAAGGACACTCTGAACAAGTCAGTTTCGAAGTTTTTCTCAAAAATTCTATAGTGTAAAGTGTTACATTTTTTAAATGATTGCTTTTTATATACACTCTTGAAAAGTTACTGTTTGTAACATTTTTAACTGATCCACCGATAATTATAAAATTGAAACTACAAAGTAAAAGTTACCGTTACTATTTAGTTTGAAAACTTGTGACTTTTCAGCTTCTTCAGGATGAACATCTGGATCATAGAGTTTCAGACGAATGGTCATTTAACATCACCATATTCAGATTTCATCTGATTTCTTTGAATTTGTTTTCACCTAGGGGTTTAGTGAAGATATCTGCCCATTGTTGATTTGTCTCAACAAATTGTAAATTAATGATCCCTCTCTGTACATAGTCTCTTATAAAATGGTGTCTAACTTCAATATGCTTTACCCTTGAATGTTATGTTAGATTCTTTGAGAGATTGATAGCAGTTGTGTTGTCACAGAAGATTGGAAATTGATTTCTTGGATAGAATAATCCCCTAACTAATACTTTTTCCATAATATCTGTGAACAACAACTTGCATCTGACATATATTTAACTTCTGTAGTAGATAGAGCAACTGAACTTTGCCTCTTACTTGACCAAGAAATTAGATTATGACCAATAAAGTGACAACTTCTACTTGTACCCTTTTTATTAATCCTATCTCCAACATAATCAGCATCACAATAACTAATTAACTTGAAATCTTTACCTTTCTCATACATTAAGCAAAGATTAGTAGAACTTACCAAGTATCTCAATATTCTTTTAACAGCAATATAATGAGATTTTCTAGGATCTACTTGAAATCTTGCACACAAACAAACACTAAACATTATATCAGGTCTGCTTCTAGTTAGGTAAAGCAAAGAACCAATAATTCCTCTAAAAAGAGTTTGGTCAATCATATTACCATCTTTATCTTTAGTTAATACGATTGAAGGATGCATAGGAGTTGACATTGGTTTAACATTTTACATTTTATATTTGACTAAAAGTTCTTTGATATACTTTTGTTGATGAATAAAAATCTTTTCCTTAGTTTGTTTAATTTGTAAACCAAGAAAGAACTTTAATTCACCTATCATACTCATTTCAAATTCACTTTTCATAATATTTTCAAAATTTGAACATAATTTTCTAGAAGTTGCACCAAAAATGATATCGTCTACATATATTTGTACAACGATAAAATCATTTTAAATATTTTTTTGAAATAATATTTTATCTATTTGACCTCTAACAAAGTCATTTTTAATCAAAAACGAACTCAGACGATTATACCATGCACGAGGTGCTTGTTTTAATCCATACAAAGCTTTATAAAGTTTATACACAAAATTTAGTTTATCAATGTCTTCAAAACCTAGGGGTTGTTTTACATAAACTTCTTCATCTATAAAACCAGTCAAAAATGCACTTTTCACATCCATTTGAAATAGTTTTATATCATGATGAACAACATATGCAAGCAAAATCCTAATAGCTTTTAGTTTAGTTACAAGAGCATATGTTTCATTATAGTCTATTCCTTTTTGTTGATTATATCCTTGAGCTACTAATCTAGCTTTGTTATTGGTTACTTTTCTTGATTTGTCTAGTTTATTTTTAAATACCCATCTAGTTCCAATAATAGATTTATTAGAGGGTTTAGGGATTAAAGACCAGACTTTATTCCTTGTAAATTGATTTAACTCCTTTTGCATAGCTAAAATCCAAGCTTCTTTTTGAAGAGCTTCATCAATTTTCTTAGGTTCTAATTCTCACTCCTTCTAATGTTTCTCCTATAATCAAGTTTTTTAGATGAGAAGATTTATATCTCCAGTCTTTTCTTAAGCTAATATTTTCGGAGTTATCTATTACTTTATCAGATGGATCGTCTGGTGGTGAATCATCTAGGTTATTAACTAATGGAGCAGATAGAGTTTCATCATTAGAATCGTCTCTTTTATCTAGATGAGAATCATCATTAAATTTTATATGCATCAATTCTTTAACAGATCTAGAAACAAGATTATAAACTCTATAAGCTTTAGAATTAATAGAATAACTTAGAAAAATTCCTGAATTGATCTTAAAATCAAATTTATCCAAATTTTCTTTTATATTCAAGATAGTGCATTCACAACCAAAAGGATGAAAGTAAGAAATATTTGGCTTTCTTTCTGTCCATAATTCATATGGAGTTTTATTTAAAATAGGTCGCAAAAATACTCTATTTTGAATATAACAAGTTATATTTACAGCTTCTGCGCAGAAGTACTTAGGAAGATTCATTTCACATAGCATAGTACTTGCCATTTCCTGAATCATCCTGTTCTTTCTCTCAACAACTCCATTTTATTGAGGAGTTCTAGGAGAAGAGAAATTATGAAAAATTCCATTCTCTTCACAAAATATTTTGAATTTTTCATTTTCAAATTCTCCACCATTATCACTCCTAATTCCAACAATAGAAATTCCTTTTTCATTTTGTAACTTTTTGAATAAAACTATAAAGCATTTAAGCGATTCGTCTTTCTGTGAAAAAAACAATATCCAAAAAAATCTACTAAAGTCATCAATAATTACGAGACCATACTTCTTTCCACCAAGACTTGCAGTTCTAATTGGACTAAACAAGTCAATATATAATAGCTTTAGAGGTCTAGACGAAGTTACAATGTTCTTAAACGAAAAAGATGTTTTAGTTTGTTTTCCTTTTTAATAACTTTCATAAAAGAAATCTTTGTTAAAACTTATCTTTGGTAAGCCTCTAACCAAATCAAGTCTAACAAATTTGGAAATATGTTTAAAGCTAACATGTCCTAGTTTTTTGTGCCAAGTCAGTTTCTCATCATCTTTTGATATAAAACATGAAATATTTTGACTTTTCAAATCGTCTAACATTTTATAGAGATTATTTCGTCTCTTGGCAGAAAAGAATATGGAACCGTCCTTGTTTTTGACTATACATGAATTTTGATTAAAGGATGCTTCAAAACTAGAATCACATAATTAACTTATATTAATTAGATTATGCTTTAAGCTATCAACTAGCAAAACATTATCAATAGATGAAAGGGAGTCCTTACCAATTTTGCCAATCCCAATTATTTTGCCCTGCTTTTTGTCTCTAAAAGTTACTGATCCTTCTTGCTTATGTTGGAGGTCTAGGAACATAGACCTTCTGCTCGTCATGCGTCGCAAGCACCCACTGTCCAAATACCATCGGTGGTGGTTGCTTCTTCCAAGTAAGGAGATATGCAGTATGAATTATATCCTTTTGAGGTACCCATATTTTCTTGGGTCCTTTAGGGTTAGTCTTATAAATTTGCTTTGAATAATAAGAATATTGTTTATTTTTCTTAGAAAAAAATTTCTGTTATGAACAAACTTCTTATTATAAAGAACATTACTATTATGAATAGTATTTCTATTATTGAAGCCTAAACCGCTTTTATCATTTGGATGTCTATAATTTCCAATCATGTCATTCATCCTTTTTGTACTTTCTATAAATTTTGATAAATCTGCTGAAAGACTATTAATCCTTTGTTTTAACTGGTTAATTTCCTCATATCTATCTATGGTTACTTTTTTTTCATATCGTCTACTTGTTTCTTGAAGCAGACATTTTCTTCTTCTAAGAATTTTATGTTCTTTATATTTTCAACAAATTTCTTTTTCAATAACCTATATTGTTTTAAAATAACATGTGAATCTTCTAATAATTCTAAATAGGCATCTTGAAGATTATCAAAGTTAGAAATTACCTCATCATCACTTTCCCTTCAGCTACCAAGCATATATTAGCTTGTTATGATATTTCTGAGTCGGATTCAAATTTAGAAGAATCCAGATCTTCCCATGTTGCCATTATGCTCTTTTTTTTCTTGACTTTTCTTTTGTTTTCTTTTGAGCAACGGACGTTTAGACTTGTAATGTCTTGATTTATTACACTCATTGCAGACGATAGAACTTTTCTCATTCTTCGAATTGTCTTTGCTATTTTTCTTGAATGAGAAGTCTTTATTTTTCTTTAATTTCTTTTTCCACATCCTTCTAATCTTTCTTGAAATGAAAGATAACTCATCTTCATTTTCACTTGAATCTTGATCAGATTCACTAGTATCATCATTTTTTATTTCTTTAATCTTTAATGCTTTTGAAGATGTACTTCTATTTTTTTGCATCTTCTGATTCTTCTAATTTTTCTGACCAGCCTTCAATGCAATAGATTTATCCCTTCTGGGTTTGTCTTTTATATTAAGCTCTACTTTATAAATTTTCAGTGAACCAAGCAATTCGTCTAGCTTAAGCTTGCTTAAATCCTTGGCCTCTTGTATTGCTGTTACTTTAGGTCTCAATCTTTTTGGAAGACTTCTGAGAATCTTTCAAACATGATCTTGACTGTCGTAGATTCTTCCTAAAGCTTTAAGTCCATTAATAATTGTTTGAAATCATCCAAATATCTGATCAATAGGCTCATCGTCTTTCATCTTGAACAGTTCATACTGATGAATAAGAATACCAATCTTGGATTCTTTCACCTGATTTGTGCCTTTGTGTGCAATGGCTAACGTGTCCCACATTTCCTTTACAGAGTCAAATCCATGAACCTTATCATATTTGCTTCTGCTTAAAGCATAACTTAAAAAAAACTTGGCCTTTAAGTTTAATTGAAAATGAGTTTTCTGATCAACCGACCATTGATCATGAGAGATGCTTTTTCCTTCGTTGTATGTTAGGATGTATGGACCATTTTCAATGATATCCCAAAGATCAATATGTATGAATTCTATGAAGAGCCGCATCCTGTCCTTCCAATAATGATAATCTTCATCATTGAATGTAGGTGATCTTGAGACCGAGGCACCTTCTGCTATAAAAACATGTGATTCAGTCATGGATCTTTATCCTCACTTTGTAAGAGTGTTTCTTGGACACCTTGCTTTGATACTAATTGAAGTAAAGCACTTGTTAATATAGAAATCACTTATAATATGTAAAATACACAAGAATGGGGGTTGAATTGTGTTAAATTGTCCAAGATATGAATCTTTAAAAACTTCTTAATTTTCTTGACAAATTCAGACGATTACAAGTTTAAACAATATACTTGATTTGATGAGTAATGCAATAGTGAAAATTAGTATATATTCTTCTAACAACAAGAGAACTAAAAAGAGGAAGAGTTAGAGAATATGACACTGTGATTTATATTGGTTCACCTTTAACCTTGGGCTACGTCTAGTCCTCAGAGTTTGTTTGAGATTTCACTATCTCCTTCAATGTTACAAGTATTATTTCTACACTTTCAAAGCCTCTTCAAGTCTCTTTCACAAAGTATTCTTTATCTGCTTCTTTAGCCTCTTCAGGCTCTAACCTTCTTTCCTCTGGAAAAGAAATTGTTTAAGTTTTTCCACTCACATTATAGATGTATTTGCTCTATTTCTTTCTTTCTTTTCTCTCAGAATATTTTTCACAGCATAAGCACTTAAGCACAAATTTCTCTAAGTATTTTTGCATAGTAAGATTTAATTTGAAGTTTACGACTACGATTAATATTTATAGCCTAAGTCTCCAACGATCTTCTTGAGAAAACTGCTTGTCGAGTCTTATACAGTCTGTTATTAGTTGAGTCCTGTAACTAACTCCAACTAACTAACGTTCTGAGCACATTCTTCAATTACATCGTCTTGCTTAGTTTCGTATGCTTTATGCTTCGTCTGATGTCTTAGACTTGATCACTTCGTCTGATATGTCTTATTCAACTTTTAAGTATTGTCTTGATTAGATGATTTGTACCACTTATATTTATCTGTGCACTTAACAAATTCATCAAAACAATTCACACGCTTCTATTATTATTATTATTATTTGACTTTCATCAAAATCAATAAAAGAAGTAAAGTCTTATTGACTTCACAGTTTTGTGCTTATAGGAGCATAATAAATTGAAGTGTAACATAATTTGATAAGTGCTTTGAGTTATACTTTAGTTTATTTTGAATATATAAGAGCAAACCAAAATTTATAGATTATTAATACACATTTAATACAGTGATTTCATGTTGGTTTTTTTGTTACATTAAGTTTTATTGGGTTTTTAATGTCCTAGCCCTTCTTTTCATTTTTAATTTGTATAGGATTTTGTCAATTGCAATGGATGTTGAATTTCAAACTCAACTTGAAAGGGTCACAGTGAAAAGCAATATGGCAAGAAGGTTTTTTTTTTCATGTGGAAGTTAAAGCCATTTTGTTACTTTTTGGACCAATGACAATCCTAGAAGAAAATTTATGAATGCCATAACAATAAGGTACTTTCTTTATTAATAATCAATCTATTGGTATTTAATAAGATAATTGTTATTAGTAATTAATAAAATTTGTTGTAGCACTATTGTAGGAAAGGGAATGTAATTTTTTCAAATGGGTGGATGAAGATTTTGGTGAGAATGCAAAATGCATTATAAATAAATTGAGACTTGAGAATAAAAGGTTGAAAGTTGAGAATAAGAAGTTGAAAGATGGTATCTACATGGATAATCTGCATAAGCTATAAGATGAACTGGAAGAAGTGAAAGTAACACCAAAATATACAATATTTGAGACAAGAAGATTGTAGAAGGTGATATATAACAACTCCAAAATGGCATTACTGGCTTTTATAGTGATATTGGTAGTTCACTTGTATTCAATTTTTGGTAAATCAAATGAACGTGATATTTGTAACAATTCTAGAATGGCAATTTCAACATATTTAATGGCAATTTCAACATATTTAACTAACTTCTAAATGACATAAGTACCATAAAACTCCAGCAAACATTTAACTAACTTTCATTTCACCAACTTCTAATATGTCACAATAACAAAGCAATTTTACAACTTCAATTTCTAACTTCAAATTCTATGCAATTTTAAGTTCATTACAACTTTAATTTCAAAATAGGTTTGAAATGGAACAAGTTCACAAAGAGAAATTCATTATAAGTTTAAAAATCAAGTTTCACTTTCTCTCAAGGTTGAATCCCTAAGTCTTCTTCTCTTTGAACCCCTCTCATTGCATAAGGTAGATGAAGTGATGCTATTCCCACCACTTCATTGTAATCTTCTTTGTTGAAAGTCAATTTTAGTTTAGGTATTAAAATCTGTTTAATGGATCTGTGTGAGCTATCTGGTCTCATGATTTAAACATTATCTCCATGTAGAAATATGAAAATGAACATGAATATTTAAGATAAATTTGAAATAATAATATTAACATATTCCACATTTCAATTAACTTCTATGGTACTCAATTGAGCCAATTAATCTGTTGAAGTGTCCTCCATATCCACTCATCCTTTTTCCCCTGCCCCCGCCCCTGCCCCTAGTCCTATCTCTATCTCTTCCTCTCACTCTTCCTCTTCCTCTTCTACTAATCATTATATGTATGCTTTCTTAATCTTCATAGGTCTCTTTAGCATGTCTAACATTTGCTAATATAGTACATATTGAATTTGTGGATTGAAGTCCTTGTTTTCGCCTTATATTGACATTAGATGATCCTAATACATTTATATATTTTTCAAATTTTGATTAGCTAGTAACAAAATGGTAATATAAAAATAAGTTTTATAATTAATGAGAAATTTTCTATGCCCTTATTGTCCACATTTGGTGCAAGTCATTCTTCTCCTATGTCTAGTCACTTTCTTTTTAAGTTGCTTAAATATCTCTTTCTTCCTATTTTTTAAGGATGAGTAGGAATTTTCCTTATTGGAGGTGGCTTAATAGCTTCTCATGGAAGCCCAAATTTTTATCCATCTAGTGGCTCAAGGGAATACTTGTATGCTTATAGGTACCTCTCCTTGTTATATTTATCAATGTAGTTGTTGAAATTTCTGTGGTTATAGAAAATGGCAGCCATAGCATGAGGATGTGGAATCCCTATCAAATCCCAATATTTACAAATATAAGTAAGACTATTAATTTTCACACAAAATTTATCTAATCCATGCTCAACTTTATGTCCACCAACTCCATTCCAATCAACAAAATAACTAAAGTTCTCTTTTTTGTTCTCTTCTAAAGTTACGTGAACTCTTGGTGATATGTTAGTATCCAATTTCTCCCCAAAATTCCTTTTTATATGCATCCTCTTCATCATCATCTTCCTAATAAGCTCTAATATGCCATCTTTAAGCTTCACCCTAGCCTTCAAGATCCAACTGTTGAAGGTCTCACTCATGTTATTATCTACACAATCACACTTAGAATTGTCACTAAAATATGTCTTGCGCCATATCTCCTTGAGATATTGTGATAGAGCTTTAACATAACTTGATCTCAAATCATTTAGCACATATAAGTGATTATTAAAATCACGAACAAATATTGCTTTAACTGTCCTCCAAAACTGAAACTTCAATTCATCTTCATTCCATCTCTATCTCTAATTAGCATAAATGTGCCTTACACACATTCTATGCTCAACATTTAGTAAAAAAAGTTTCATTACATGTAGAAGACCCTAAAAAACGATATAAACAAATAAAAATAAAAAATTTTATTAAGTGCATATATAAACATATAATATTAATTCAATATAGGAAAACTTTTGTATGTTAGATATGAATATGAAGCTACTACCATCTCTGAGTTGTAAATCTAAAATAAGAAGTTCTAGAAACCACTTCCATGTTTCAGTACACTCAACATCAACCATACCCTAAACAATAGGAAACATTTGATTGTTTCCATCACTTCCAATAGTAGCCAACAATTGTCCTTTTTATATCCCTTTCAAGAAACATCTATAAATTCCTATTATTGATCTTCAACCTTTAATCCAACCCTTTTTACAAACACTAAAACAAATATAGCACCTTGCAAAGATCCTTTTGCCTTCATCATTAGAACTTGATCTAATTGCCTATGTCGTGCCTAAGTTCTTGTTCGTCACCTCTTCTTCAAACCCAAGAGTTTAGCAAATTCCTTCACATGACACTCATGCATAATTTTGATGATAGTTGCTTTTGCTCTCTTACAAGTGTTAGAACTCACAACCACTTTTAACACCTTTAACTCCTTCGTCATTAAAGTTTTTAACTGAACAACCTTAATATTTAAGTGTAACTCATTTATTTCCTTGTAGTTGCTTACAATCCATTTTGATATGATGAGCTTATTGATGTTTGTCATTGTATCATTGTGCTTAGGTTCATATCTTTTCATGACAAAATTGTTGTCATTTCTCTCCAAACTTGCAAAAAGTAACTAAGGGAACTATGATCTACATATTACTCTCACTTGACACTTCTCATTTTTTTAATGTATTTCAAACCCAAACTCTCTGCAATAGAGTATTTAATCACAAACTCCTTCAGTTCTTTTACACATTTAAACTTCAAACCTACATTCCCAAGTAGGAACATTACATGTTGGATCATAATATATTCTTTTATATTTACCTCTTGTCCATACATTGTTAGCATCTTCTTTTGAACTTGTGTAGTATTGATATGGGTCATCACTTTCATTATACTCACTGTCTTTTTTAGAAACAAATTCCTCTTGGTCATCTTCATACCTTTTTCCACTTTCATGGTTTTCAACATCATTATTCACAGCCTAATCTTTATTTCTTTTCCTGGACTTCCTTTTATTATATTTTGATCTAACAACTTAGAGCTTATCATCATCTCTTTCATTGTAACTTTCACATTCCAAAGCAGTCTCCAAATCATTATCAATGTCATATTTTTCATTAGAAGCATTATATAGATCCTTATTAGGCATATTATCTTAGTAGAAGCATTAGGAACACCATCTTAATTATGTACATGCTGCACAATATTAATACCATCATGCTTAATAGCAATATCATCGTGCTTAGCATTTACTAATTCATGCTTCAAATTCAAAACATCATGCTCACCATCACGCACATTATTCAAAATTTCATGCTCAAGTTGCATATCTTTAATAGGCATACTACTATCATCATTTTCATTTCTAATACAAATTTTCTTCAGTGTTTGCTCTATCATCTATATTACTTACTCCTAAGACAAATAGTTCATCCTTTGTGTAATGATTATCTTCTTATTCATTAGTTGTTGGTTCTATGTTATCATCACCACCATCCATATTATCTGCTTTTGATGCTTTCTCTTCATTATACTCATATTGTTAGGACCTGTTTTCGGAGTCTAACTCGTGAGTCAAACGTGAGCACATCACTCTGTAGGATTCTTTTAATGGAACCTCATTAGCCAACATAGGTTCATCTTCATTCTAATAACATCCTAAAATTCCATATTTGAACATTTGATATATGACAATCCATTCTTATTTCTGTATCCTCAATCGTCACCCTAAACATATCATTCATTTTTATCTCTTGTCTCAACATCAAACTAAGTACATTTCAAGCTCCATTCAAGCCTAAATGTATAATAGAAAGCAATGATAAGTCAACAATATATATACATATAGAAAATAGACATAACTTTCACTATGGAAGTCAGATTAAGGTCATTCAAGTACAGTTTTGAAGAGAACTTTGAGTTATACAACTTCCGTGAAGACCCTTAAGAGAGATTTTGCCATCTAGAGGGCTAAATTTTCACATTTATACAACTATCTTGAGAATGTCCGTTTAGTAGACATATGTCCCTCCAAACGGACATGAACTGAGCTGGAATGCTGGAATTCCTGAGAAGGTCTGCCCAGTGGACGTCAAATCTGCCCAACGGACATTTACAAATCAATTTCCAAATTTCTAACTCCTACAAGTTACCTATGATCCCTCTTATGCATATTTACCATTTTTAACTTATTTTCCTCATCATTTCCCTTCATTATTGCTTTCATTTCAGCTCAATATCATTTACATCCAAATCATAATCATAGTGGAGAAGCAAGCAAAACCATTGAAAATATTCATTTCCATAATAAATTGCATTGAATCCGTAAAACGTGTATTTCTCAAATTCTCAAACTTGTCAAACAATTCATAAACAATATAAGCCATGTATTCATCAAACTTATCAACAAATCAAAAACAACTTAAGCACTCATAATGGTTTGGGTATTCCATATACATGAGGGAGTTCTTGTAAAGCTCCGATAAACATGAGGGAGTTCTTGTGAATCTCTAGTAAATATGAGGGAGTTCTTGCAAATCTCCAGTAAATATGAGGGAGTCCGTGATAGAGCTCCATGTCACTAGTAGGCAGGCAGGAGAAGCCTTTAATATGGTCAACGTGCACGTGACATAACATGATAGACCACCACAAACCCATACAAACATGAATTTCATGACTTGTAAACATATTGCACAAAAGGCACATTTCAAAAACAAGATTTCCATAAGCATGATATATTTCAAGTACAATTTCCATCATCATTTCATAAATCATCAATAAGATTCATGTACCAAACATGTAGCAATTACTTAAATCATTTA
>JANZXP010118552.1:0-17252 GCA_027576715.1 Erythroxylum flavicans
TACATTAGATATGTACTCAACCATATCTTGGGTTGGATAGTATCATACATGTACTACATAACCCATGTAAATGTCATAAGGAAGTTGTTATACTCACTAGTATACCATGTTTTCAATATAATATGTTGTCATACCTATACATGTGTAATTATAAAGTAGGTGGGTAAGATGTATACACAGTGTTTGTTACACTATAACTATAATGTATGCTATCAGTGGGGAACATACCTTATATGGGTTTTAAGTAGTCATCTATACATCATATTATAGGTATACTAAAGAGAACACACATGCTAACATTATTTATATGCAAGAGTACATAAGGGTGATGAAGTTCTTCTACTAATACACTTGTCTTCATTAGTGTAATATATACGTCTAGGTAACCTCATGATATTGTGCATTCCTCACATAGAGGTATAGCATATGATCATTGTTTGTTTACTGGTGGATATGGGTAGTAACTCTTAGTACCATTACTATCAAAATATGGCTAGGTATATACTCACATACCCTGTCTTACATGTATACGATTGGTATAAGTAAACTCCCTCAGGGTGTACCCATATGTGTACCTAATACCCAAGCTACATAAGTGTATTGATTGCATACCCATCAATTACTAAATCTACATGTTAGTAATATAACCAGTATCATTTGGGATGATATAACCTACTAACAATGGATTTGGATATAATAAGGCCATCTTCACTTGCCATCCACATATTGTTTCCCACTATGTTGTACCATAAGTCTCATTCATAACCAAATAAGTTCAAACTATATTTGACAATTAGGTAACTGTATAGGTTACTACTTGTGGTATATCTAATGCCACCAAGTTATTTTATTGTAATGATATACAAATATTATTGGAGCTTTAATGTATTAAGAAAATACACCCGTATGCATAATGCATTCCAATTCTATTTTTGTGTATTTAGTGGAAGGGGATTTCCAATTCTAATTGATGGGTTATATCCTAACTTTGTATTTAAACCAGTGTAATGACATACTTGTATTTAGCCCAAAAACTTGGCATTATATCACAAGTTACACATGCAAATTGGTTACTATCATATGTATAGGCCATCAGATAACATAGTGCTTAAACCAAGTATTTACCAGAAATGTTAGCATGGTATATTTATAGGTAAATGGCTATAAATATTTATTATAGCCATTATGTTATGTGTTGTTTGTATGCAAAGTACTATGCATGTGGTAGTTCACATATAATTAAGTAATTATAGAATACATGCCACACGTGGGATCTTAAATGTAATACCACCAAAAATATCTATTGGTGGTAGTATATGAAATTATATGTATTATAGGTAAATGTACATATTATGGCTCTATTATATACACCCACAAGATATAAGATCCCATGTGTGGCATGTATCCTATAATTAACAACATTACATAGGTAATTAAGGCACCTAAGAGGTTTCCAAAAGCCCAAACATATAAGAGTACATTGGTATTATAAGACTATATCAATGGATATGTTACTAGGTATATGACACCCATTATGGGCATTGGCATAGATTTCACTGAGCACATAATCCACATGTGACATAGCGGCAAAAATACCCACTATAATGAATGGGTTACATAGACATATGATATTATAAAGGACTTGTTTAATAGAAATGTATCATGGCTATATGGGTAGCTATATTGCCCATGTTTAATATAGCTAAATATAGAATTTAGGTGATACTAAATTCTAACGTCTTTACACAAGTTCCAATGCATTGCTATATATATGACATGTGGCTTGGTTATACCTATTAGTATGGTACACACATTTGATATTGATTGGATGTTCATAATTGGTATGCAATACCTTGAGTCCATTTGTATGAAAAATTACAATATAGGGTGTAATTAGTGGATGTTCATAATAACCAAGTGGTTGGATTAATGTCTTTACATTAGTTGTATGAATGGTATAATCACAAAACTATACAAAAAACTAATATCTCAAATGTGGTTGGTATACACCATAAATGTACATTACAACTAATACCATTGTGTCATACACAGGGACCATACTAATATGCTATTGTATACCAAATAGGTTATCATGGTATACTATATGTTTGGATCTTATAGTACAATCCTTAATTGGTATTAGTTGTAAAGTACATTTATAATATTAATGTACATTTGGCATGAACCTACCACACATTTAGTGAATTGTACATGAGATACTAGGACTTCCAAATGGATAAGTTAAGGAGTTATATCACATTTAGTTATATCCAGTATCATGCAATAAATGAGATGTGTAGATATGCAATGGTATGATAACTGTACGCATATCCTAATATACCTTTGGATAATAGACCATTACTCTTGGCATACCACATTATAAGCCATTACACTAGTGGGTGTAGGATATACTATTCCCTTGACTAGTATATTGGTACAAATGTTGACATGATAACATTATAAGTATACCTCATGTTTACATAAACTCTCTTGGCACCTCTTTCTATATGGTTGCCACATACGTTACTCCTAGGGTATATACTATTGTTACATATTATACCAGAGTAAATGTCATAAATACACCCACCCATGGTACTAACTTGGCATCTGTGTATTAATGGCTATACCCACTAACAATAGTGGACGTAATAACTACCATACTGTAAGGGTATGCCCCATGTTACATAATAATATGTTATAATCGTTTGGGTACTATTGCATAATTATACTAATATTGTTTCATACCCCTGGCATATAGTTATAATTATGCTTACTTGTGCTAGTAATATAGGTTACCTTATAGTACACTAACCTGTATATATATGAGAACCCATATTATATAATGTATAGATAGTTGATATAAGGCTCCATTTATGACTTACACAAATCATGATGTTTAGTGGTATAGGCGCATTACCACCTAAGTCTGTGTAACATAAAACCACATTATACACTAAGTATAATACCCCAAGTTATCACACTACACCTATATACATGGCACAGTGTTACAAATGTATTTTTATAGATGTATACCTTTATAGACCATAATTTATAGAATGATTATATCCTAATATACATTCACATACTAGTACCCTAATTTACACAAGGGAAATAACCATATTGTGTATACAAGTAGGTACATATTAAAGTACCATATAATGTCTAATGTAGCATACTAAATGTATATATATCTTTGTCAGACATATAGGTATGTCTAACCATAGTCAGATAGTTAGTGAGGTACAATATACATTGGTATACCACTAAACATCATGATAGTCACATTACTAACTTATACATATGTGCCCACTCAGGTACATTCCATATGCTTAGCATTAAATATTGTTCCTGGCATGAGGTGTACCTTAATGAGTATCCATGTGCATCCCACACATGAAGGTTCATACTATTATCATCAATGTGGTCACACTTTATTATGGCCTTGATAGGTGTTAGTGGTAAATTATAGGTCACCTTGGTATAACTATTAGATCCTCTATGCATGTTGTATATAATAATATGTATATGGACTAGTATAATGTATATAACATTAATACACGGGTATATTTATATGTAATTATATGACATCCACTGGGTAATGTAACTGAATACATTACATATGAATGGTATACTATACACCTTTGGATTATACCATGTTAAAATAGTACAGATTATGTTAACTAATCTGTTTTTATAGATCTCTATTACCATACCTATATTGCATTATATTTTAATCAGGTATACCCATCAAATTAGTCAAATGGTAGCTAGTATAATTGTGCCCACAGGATTGGCACTCCTCAATATAACCACTGTATACACTATCATTACATTTGAGATATTAGTTGTTTGTATAGTCATTCATAATATATGACATTACATAACGGATAAAATGAATGTACATTATCCACATTGGCCAAATAAGGATATGACATATACATACAGCCCATATGCATGTATATGACATAAATTACACCACTGTATGTCATTTGGTATAACTCTTGTACCTAATGATCTGTAAGGTATGTCACATAGTACTATGCCCTAGGCAAGTTTAGGATAAGTCCTAGCATGTACAATGTGGTTTGTGTCATACATATCCAAACTAATAAATGTTTGGTTAACCCTGACATGTATGGTAGAATTGTACCTTTGTAACAAATGGTACAACCTACGTATTACCCCATAAATAGGTTAGAGTGCATGGATACCATAGTTGCCATATGGTATATGCATACCATACCAATCTCATATCCACTGTGTGACATACCATTTAGGTACATACAGGATATATGCAATGTAGATGGTAATTATACCATATGACATATTACATGATACCCTACTATGTAACATATATCCCTTATACCTTTAGCCAACCCAGTGCTTGGATGTATACATCTGGTATTACATAATGTTCTAGTAATACCAGATCTATACATCCATATTATATGTACCACCAACATAAGGGCCCATATCACTCCAAATATAATAATACCATAATACCCTAAGTACCTCAATATGGTACATGCTTTTAGTAACTATTTGATAACATTATTTCTATCTAACAATATCCAGTTTCACTATATACACACTTCGAAGTGATACCTAAGTATATACATAATGGTTGGTATTAGTAGCATACATTTACAATAATATAGACTGTATATAGTGGTAATAACACCTACTATTACCACTATAGGCAACCAAGTTTAAATAACATACCCTCAGGTATGATGACATAAGATAGCATTCAGATGTGGTAATAGTAGGTGTTATTAAATGACATACAGGTGTTAATATGGGATTATATACATAGTTCTCCTAAGACTATGGGTATTGATATGACCATATGGGTCATACCAATACCCATTATCTTAGGTGCACTATGTATATTAAACCCATTATGTACCTCACCATGATACCACAATGGTACTATTTATATGTATCTTATAAACATATGCATACATGTCTTGTACCCTTAATAGATCATTGTGGACATAGGGCTGTTAGTATGGTAGCCATTGATGTATACCTTAATGAATGGTATGGCATTGTCTAGTGGGTATACTATTCACAAGTACCATCTAGGTATTCTATATATCAATTTGACTTACACCCATACCTTTGCATTATTAAATAAACCATATAATGCATGTAGGTCTATCTTGGTGTTATAAACAGCTTGTGATAGTTTATTTACACAAGTTGTCTAGTCCATCAGTTAAATGGTATATAATTAGTTTATGATGTATAGTGGTAATACGGATATCAATTACCAATGCATTGGAACTTGTGTAAAGATGTTAGAATTTAGTATCACCAAAATTCTATATTTAGTTATATAAAAAATGGACAATACAACTACCCATATAGCCATGGTACATTTATATTAAACATGTCAAGTCCTTTAGAATATCATATGTCTATCTAAAACTAATATGTGCTGAGCCCATGGTATACCATGTATCATATAGGTAGCTAGAACAAGCCCCATATGATATGGATGCTAGTACCCTTTACAATGTCACGGTATAATAGTATCAATATATAACCAAGTCATATTTTGATACTATTATAGTTGGGATGATGCCATACTATTGTACTATCATGGGTATATATATACCAGCATCAAGTGTATTACTGCTATACCAACTACATTTTATAAGAACTATCAATGGTCCCACCCTGAATCTATGTAACAAGTTGCAAAGGGAGGTTCTCTAAGACAAGTATGGGTATTAAGTTAGTATGATATTAGCATATTCAAACTTACATAGTCATACTACACTCATTACCTAAATCCCAATGTCATACCATGCTCATTATTGATGGTTGCCAAGTCCATACTATATGGATCAACTTTTAGTATGGCCAATGGTGAACTTACATGAGCCATATACTTGGAAGTTTATAACATACCTGTTATTACATCCATTCTCACAATGGATACCTTTGATGTATATAGGTCATACGGATTGGGCATGTATCCTACATATACCAAATCCCCTACCTTGTATTGTGGCTATAATATATACCTGGTATATATGAACAAGTATTATGCCCATGCCAGGGGATAGTATTGTACCAATGTTGATCACCCATGTATCACCATTAGTACACCTTATGGACATATAACACAGTGTATGTCACATACCCACATTATATCCACCTAATACAGGTATTACTGTTAGTATTATACTTCAATCCATATATGACAAGCCTTTATGGGTGGTATGTTCTCCATCGGTACACACATCTTGAATTGTAGTTAAGTATAGATTTGCTATTAATGTCAAAGTGGAGGACATCCATGACTTATAATCACCTATATACTAGACAGATATTATAAACCCTATATGTTACCATACATTCTATGCAATAAAACTTATATTTTCACTTAAGGTATGTAATTTATGGACAGTATGACTTTATGTATAATGTACACTAAATGAAAACAAATATATCATTAGCTAGCACATACTGTAATGTAAGGGCAATGTTTGTGTACATCATAAGTGGGATAATACCATAGTATTTTCCTATATGTATTATAAATATGTTAAGTAAAGGTGCGTGTCCCTTTACTTAACATATGTATAAAGGGACTGTACATAACATACTTGTTTGCATGTATAGTCCAGATCATACCCACTAATCACCACTTAACATTAGTAGATATCATACTAAGATGTATGATACTTTAGGGTGGATGTACTATATAATGTGTGAATTATTATAGATGGGTACTTTGATATTCTATAATCCTAGTATCATACATTATGTCATTATAACACCTATACCATGATAAGGTTATACCTAGTATGATATACACTACATTGTGACATCAATGGTTAGTACAAATTAATTGTAGCCTATCGTCATATAAATGGGTACCCATTCAATTATTATATTGTGCTAACATATACACGATATACTATGTTTGCATGTCATGTACAAATATAACCCATACAATGAAAGTACTAACTTGATGCACGTATATATGGTAACAACCATGTATATAATGTGAACTCTAGTCCAACTATAACAACCATATTAACTTGTTATATGAACCATATGAATTGTTATATTACATGCCCATAAACGGGCTGAATATGGATTAGAGGTCACGTTATATATATGGTTATTAACATATATACGTGCATCAAGTTAGTACTTTCATTGTATGCGTTATGTTTGTACATGAAATGCAAACATAGTATGTTATGTACATGTTAGCCCACATGTTTGTAAATGCACGTATAGAAATACTGTGATTGTCCATAGGTATTGTCATATGTTACCTACACACCTATATATATTATGTCATACCAACACATGTCCTTTCTGCAAACCAGAAGGACATAAGAGCATACATTAGTTATACCATTAGGCTAGGCCGTAATCATTAGTTATGGTATCACACATTTTATACATTATAGTATTAACCTATGGTATAGACCCATAGGGTACCCTATATATGGTAACCTATATGATAATTGATATAGGTTACCATATATCCAGATGACAAGGGTGTACACTATAACCAAACATGTAAGATATAATTATGGTATACACTACATGGGCCAATAAGAGTCATACAGTAACAACATTACTTACATATAAAAATGGGTATAAGGAGGTATACATATTATTATGGTATGAGCACTCAAATACTTGGGGCTTATATATCTTACAATGATTATACCCATGTACTTACATAGATGGTATAGTGTCCCACCAGTATCACTCTCACAGAACTATCACCTACTTACCAAGGGTACGTAGGTGATAACCCAAAGTACGATAATGGGCACAAGTTGTAGCTAATACACAATACACTACAAAGCCATGTGTGAAAACCTATGCTTATGTATTAACATCTAATACAACCTCTCCAATATATGGTCATTTAATAAAACTGGTGATACCTTTGTTAATATACAATTTAATAGGTGTATATTAAAAGGGTATGAAATATATGCTAGGGACACCATTTGACTTAATACATGTTGATACAGTATATAGTATCATATACTGTATGATATATGTATTTAATACCAGATATTAGCATAAAAAGGTAGGAATATCATATATACTCCACATAGAGTGGATTATATATGATATTAAATAGTTTGTGGTGTATATGATAGAAGGGTAGCATGTAACACATGTTAGTATATACTTGTGTGATGGTATGATAAAGGTAAGTAATAGATGATACCCAGTACTGTTGGCTTGTATGCCATACCACAGTTGGAATGTAATACCCTAGATGGCTATTGGGTATTATGCATTGTAACTTATAATGTGGGACTCATCCATAGTAATCATGAGTCCCACATTATGGTAAGGATAGTTACCATTACCATAGTATCATGTCACATGATATAATAACACTCATAATATAGCTAGGTGGTATGTATATGATAATGGTTATGTGTCCATGACAAATGATACTATAATACACACTAGTATTATCCCACATAATGTCCGTATTTTTTCCATATAGGGGACATACATATATCCTTTATACTATGGTCATGTAGGTATGTTGCCAGACAAGGGTGGTATCTAACTTATATGTATTCTAAGGTCACTGTATACCCATGGAATTATGTGAGCCTGGTACAGTAACACTATATACATGTATATATATGTAACACTAGTAATTAGTTGAGATACCATTTGTAATCTACACATGTACCATCAAATAACGTATCATCCATATCATATGATGTACATGGGTGTACAGGTAGGCCCTTTGTGGTTATGCATATGATATAATACTTGAATGTGAATATGGATATTTGGATACATTATAAGCCATTTTACCATGTACACATACCCAACCATAGGACTATCACTTCATGGAATTGCAAGAATAGGATGTAACATGTGGTAGATGGGATGTCTATTATATGGTGCTTGTAACTATGTTATTCCATACCCCCTAAACATATAAGGGTTACCCATCCATTGCATATATTATAGTTATATTATGTGGTTGTATAGTATAATATAGATGGATAATTCCAAATTATATAATGGATTGTATGGGTATAACTGGCCATATCCATTCACTATATATAGATAATATACATAAATAATAGGAGTATGCAAGGGTATAATGCTACCGTGTACATTATATGCATTCCAATTGATCAGTACCATAATAGCCTCTTCAATCACCTGAGTGCCATATTTGTTAGTGGCAAATATGTGTATCTATAAGCCATAACACCAAGGTACATGTTATATTTTGGTATATCAATCCGTTTACATTCATTTAACATACTAGTATACCTTATTGACTATTATACAATATTAGTGCATTAGGGGGATAGGGGCATACATGCATGGTTACAAGGGTAATGTTACTACATGTTACATAGTAGGGTATCATTTACCATATGACATATTACATGATACCCTACTATCTAACATATATATATATGTTACATACCTGGTAAAAAACAACTATAATCTAATAGTTATTTATAATAGTGGGATCAATATATACACCATAGGTTATCATACTGTTAGGTATATCATATATATTAACATTTAAAAGTTGGAACTTCTGGGTGACATGTGTCATATATTAACACTTGGAAATATGTTTTAGTTTGGTGTGAGATTATAGGCCCATAACTTTGGTAAACTAGAATATATACCTATATATCGTATGGACACCAAAATCATATATAATGTATTAATGGTTGGCACTATATGGTATAATAACAATTTACTATGGTTCTGTATTAGTAGCCATACTAAAGTGTATGGTTATACACTGGTGGTATGGTATTACATATATGCCTAAACAGGTATTACCATATGGCACCACCAACATAGGCTTATACCTTTAATGGTAATTACTTATACACCAATATAACACACCATCCATATGTAACTTATATCTGATATGTGATTAACCATATACTCGGTATATCATACATGGTGTTAGACATACACTTATGGTATAGTATATTATAAAAACACTTTTATAATATACTATATTGGTTAGTATATTATAAGTGGGATAGTATATTATGGCCAATGTGTACCATAGATATGATTACACCTTTGTTGGTTATAACCCTGTATTCATAATAGGAATTGATATAACAGGGATTCTGACATGCATTTAGTGATTCTAATATAGACGCATACTACCCTTAACTATGTGCATCAGTATATAGTTAAGGGTTAATTAAGGGTAGTGTGTGTCCATATTAGTACTAACATATCACATGATAACATATCATACGTTATGTTATATATAAGGTACTATATAACATATATTGATTCTATAATATGGAATGTATACCATATAATATTGTAAGCAGATTAATAGATGTACAAGTTGCCTAAGATAAGCATCCACCTAATATGTTATGTGTTAACCAATATAAAATATTGTACTGATAACCTTACATTATATCTAATACCTATCACTATTGAGTTGGTCTATATTACTATTGTATGATGTGGTACTAATAGCTATGTACCCCAGTTGACTATGCTACCAAGTACGTTGATCATTTATATGGCATTACATATGTATATTGTATCCACTAGCATGTGATGCAGCTAGCAGGTACTATCCTATTGGTGTATATACACCAATGGGTAATGTGGGAGGCCCTATGTGTTACATTTCATATTAGTGGGAGTTATACATGATACATGACTTATACTAACACCAAATAGGATAAGTTAGGGTTGTAAATATCATGTATATTTATAATACACTATATCTATGCCCACTACCATGCTTGTTATCTCTTACCAGTCTAATGTGGCCATGACTAGTGTGAATTTTACACAATGAGAGCATAGGGGAGAACTATTTATACCACTAAATAGTGGATATGCCTGATATGTATTATACCATATCCACTTAAGGAAGTGGGCATAGATATAGTGTATAGTGTTATGACCATTAATTACCAGTACAGAGATATGGTCAATTAGGTATGAATAATTACACAGGTTAGTGTTGGGGTGTTATGTATACTGATGACTGAGCATTATCATTGCATACCATGTACACTATGATATATACATAGTCATATACTAGACTTATTTTGTGAATCTAGTATTTTATGGGTACAACCCATAACAATTTGCATGTTAATCCCCTCTTATGGATGGTATACTTATACACCCTACAGGTGTACCACTATATGGGTTGTACACTACCACTAACTAAGTCATTAGCATGAAGGTTTCATCCAACTGTGATATCAATGTGCCTGTGACCATGTATATAAATGGCTATACTATAAGACAATCCAAAATTATATGACATGATTTAATCTTATAATGTCAATCTATGGGTATAAACATTGCTAAGGTTGACTTGGTAGTAAGGCAGGCAAGGTGGACCATAATCCAACACATGATGTACATACTGTATCATGGTAGCATATACAGTGGGGTACTTAGGGTTATATAATGTAGTATATATATGATATAGATATTGGCGGTATACTAATTTTGGATATAGTGCCATCATATTTGGATATAGTTACCACTACATGTATACTAATGACATACCTTATAATGTGTCACCTTGATACATGATTATAATGTATCCAAATCCATTGTTAGTGGGTTATGCTAATAAGGCCTGTTTTATATGGTTTATAATGGCCATACCCATTTGGATACTGTACCAAGTGACCTATGCATACATGACCAGGTTTTATATTACCACTTGGAATGGATGTGATTACTTGATGGACAGATATATAAATAGATGTTACCAGATGATACCCAGTCTGGATCCAAGATATATATGGAGGATAACTATACTTACTAGTTTGTATAATTCAAGCCATGATATAATATTATATCTATAATATTAATTGGGATATATGAAATACAATGGGTACTATAACAAGGTGATGTTATATTGGATTAGGGTACCCATACCCATGCATCATTTATACACAGGGTATCATGTAACCAACTCGGCCATGAGCATGTGTATGAAGATGCCCTATGGTATTGCCAATAAGGTAACATTTGGGTACTGTACCAAAGGTTACACACCATGTCATATTATACATCAATAACTGGTATGACCAATTTATTGCATAGTAGGGTAATACAAGTACCTTATATTGATGGCCATGAATTAGGGTGTACAAGACATACTACCTAGGTCGATATTTGTATAGGTGGTAAGTACATGGTATTACCAACAAAGGCACTCACGTTATATTAACATAGTGAGTTTCTATGTAATGTATAACTATTATATACAAGCACATTTTATACATTATAGTATTATCCCAGTACTATAATGTATACCCAGATGATAGCCCACCTATAATTTGTATAACGCTCATATATGGTATATGGCTACCATATATACACCATGCATCACATATATGTTGTACACATATATGGGTACAATGGTATATAATAGTACCCATAGGTTGTACACCCTATGTAATCTTATAACATATAAATGTACCAGTCATATAACTAATCACTGGTAGCATAAACTTTAATGCTGGTATGAACTACATAAATCTGATATCTTATGTACATTTATCATGATTACTATCCTTGTAGGCAAGTCTATACCATGTAACTTGGTTACTTGGTTGCATGGTATAGACATGCCTATAAGGATAGTACAAATCTGGTGTTGGATCTTGGCATATAGCACCAATTTATGCACTATGTTATGGTATAAATAGTGGAATGATGCCACAATATATACTAAGTATATACTATGGCTACACAAATACAATGGTTACATACCATTGTAACATTACTCTTGGCTACCATGTATACCACTCATTAATATGGTTATTGCTAAAATCCCAATAACATGTCTAACAATTGGATGATATAATGAAAAATACCTGGTAAAAAATCATTGCATGTATTGTGGGGCATGCATTGGGATTATGTACATACCCCTGCATACACCCTTGTATCCTACCATAGTATACATCTATAGTACGATGTATACTATATCTATTTATAGACATAATGATCACCCATCTTATATAGGTCATTCCAATATATACCACTATATACCATTAAGATAACTACACTATTAAGGTACTTTCGTGGAGGGTTATACCTCCATAACATACTTTCGTGGAGGGTTATACCCTCATAAAATGTTATGGGGGTATAACCCTCCATAAAAGTACCTTATATGGTACCTTACATTGTAACGTTTATATATTGGAATGTACACGTTAAATCATACTTGTACTTATGTATACACTTGCAATGTATGGATTACTATGCGATCTATACCCACTAATTTATACCCCATAATGCTACATCCTAATGTGCCATATACTCACTTGACTGTATTAATATGTAGTTAATATTAATTGCACATCATTATGCACATATGGGTATGACATCATATGTGCATAGTTATGAGTATAGCCCCATGTTTAATATACCATGATACCATAATACCATATATGGCTAGTATGTTACCTGACATACCAGGATAATAGTTGACATACATATAGTGGGTTTTCTTCACTATATGTTTGGAATGAATAACTGTACCCATTCCACTTGTGTGGTGATGATGTATAATAACCTACTACCATTACAATTATGACACATATATGTAATGGTAGTAGGTTGCAGATACCATGTATGTGCAAACTGTGGTATACCCAAACATTATGTTCATGTGTACATAATAACGGGTATTATATCAATACCCATGGACTACATATAACATTCATATAACCTATGTTATTTACACAGATTATGGTACAACCATCTGTAAATTATATAATACCCATAGTATATGCATCATCTCCATCACTTGTACATCATACCATTGGATGCATGTAATTAACTAACAATATACCATGGGGCATGTATTCATGCTACATGCGTAAGTGACATGTATACACTTACCCAACATGATGCAGTATACCACTTACCAAGCTTAGCATACCCATACCATATGTCCTATAGTATACCACCCAATATGCCTACATAACCATAATCAAATTAGCACATGGTGAGTAATACATGGATATAATTGTACATAGTATAGGTTGCAATAAACATAATGGATGTACCTATGTATATCTATCCATTTTCATGGTACACAATATCATGGTCCCACATAACACCAAGCATTACACATAGGTCCCCAGCTATAAATGGGGATATGCCAAGACAATACCCTATTATATAAGTGTTAAAGTAATAGCACTTTATATATCCATAATTGGATGTATAAAGTGCTAGCTATATATATGTGTGTTACTATCCCAGGTATAACATATAAACCTAACTCAGACTATCTAAATGGTCAAGAAAGAATATACCCAATATACTAACCATTAGGTTCATGTATATGCAATGAGATATACCAATGACATAACTAATCACTGGTAGCATAAAATTTACTGCTAATAGGAACTACATAAATCTAATATCTTATGTACATTTATCATAATTTCTATCCTTGTAGGCATGTCTATACCATGTAACTTGGTTGCATGGTATAAATATGCCTACAAGGATAGTATACATCTGTTGTTAGATCCTGGCATATAGTATGTACCAATTTATGCACTATCTTATGGTATAAATAGAGGAATAATGCCTTGTACAGGACCATAGCTTTGTAGGTCATGTAACAAAGTTGTTATATTATTGTAACAATGTGGTAAATATGGATAACAATATTGAAAGTGCACTACATATAGCATGCTAGTACCATACTATAACGTATGCATTCAATAACAATATATGTCATAATTATGTATATCATGCACACACTATACGAAGTTGTATAACATATGTATAACATAACAAATGTATACCTACAAGTAGGCATACTGTGATTGTCCGTATATAACGTTTACTATATACATTCCTTATACAATTTGAAGTATGAGGGATTGTACTATGACCTGTAATAGTCATAGTACCATGTGATATGTACAGATATGGATATACAAACTATGATATAACTGTATATAGTTATTACTAACATTGCATCCATATACATCTTTCAACGGTACAATTGCTACATGGGTTTCTATACATGTAACATTCACTATTATACACCTTGCTCATGTATGTCATAGTTACATATATACAGGTATGGATATACATATGTCATCCCAATATATCTAAATGGTATACTATAGCACAATATTTGTAATTAACACTACTTATTAATGTACATGTCCTACACGTACATGACCTACAGAGCACTGAATGGATACTATAGGATGCATGCCTGTGGTGATCATGTTACATGTGTATAAAGGGACTAATTTATACCACCTTGTAACCAGTAGCACTTGGTTACATTCCATATTAGTGGGAGTCATAAATATTATGGCATTGTATTAGGTATGATATATAACAGGTAATATGGTATGACCTAATACTAGTTGTGGATATAACTATACCCATTTTCATTGGTATGTGATCATACATACTAATATACTCTTGCCATATGGACATTTATCAGTGTTACCAAAGTAATATTACACCATGGTAATATTTGCACCTTAGATGGTTGTATCAAGTATATCAACTGGGTAGGTACATACCCACTCCATGTAAATAGTAGTTTTACATCATATAAGGATTGACTTTATGGCTCCCACATAAGTTGTACCTAATAACTATTATGTAGATTGCCAGTGGAGTGAAAATGTTATTTTAAAGACCCATAACCATATCCAAGGAATATTGCAAGTAAATATGGTCTATGTGAGTGTAATGACATGCTTTTATTTAGCCTTGGGCATTTACCAAGGAAACTTGGTATAAGGTTTATGTATGTTTGGTAACCTTATATACCCATGGCATATATATGTGATTGCCTATCATGTCACTAGTAGTATTACCATGTCATACTGCGCATACACAAGTACCATTGTATGAAATGTTATAGCCACCTATATACATATAAACTACATATGATACCACATGTAGGGCTATATGACATAGCCACCTAACATAGGAGATGATGATTAAAGTACAAGGGTATCATCCAAATATAAAGGATTTATAATATATTAGGTTACTAATAGTACAAGTACTAGTATATCATAGACTCAGTTACCCATCATGTATGTATAAATGATGTAGCAGCCTTCTATTAATTAGTGTTGTTTATGGGTAATACTACATTTGGAAGTCATATACCCATGTAGGGTGTAATCTATTAGTGTGTGCACATGTTCGGTGGTAACACACCTATGCCTGATATGGCCCAAATATGGAACATGTAGTGTACACCCATATAGGTTATGTAATGGACATACAAATTATAGTATCATATAGATGCGTATGTATAATACCAGTTATCAAGAGTGTTATTGGTCCCTACTATACGACGTAAATATCTAATGGATATTGCATTACCTTATACCACATTATCAGAGTTCCTAGCATGTACAATGTCATATAACGGGGATTGTACCTATATTATATGTCTGCATATGTAACTACATCTCAGTGTATACACGTGTGTACTATTATGATATTGGAGTGTAATTTTACTACATATGTACTATTGTAGGTGTGTACCCCTATATGTTGATGTATATACTACAGTACAACATTTTATAATGGTCCACCACATTATATAGCATGTGGTACATAGCCTCTGTTACACATTAATACCTAGTTTATATATAACTAATTGATAAATGGGTACTATATAGATAACTATAGCCCATCAAGTGTTATCCATGCATAAGTACCTTTAATGAATTATATGTCATGTTATGTTGGGATGACCTACTAGTACATCATGACCATGTCATGGTCTTGGTAGTTTATATGTAGAAATTACTATTGGGTGTCTATATATGTGAGCATGGTTAACATTCATAGGGTTTACATACCCTATCAATTAATAAAAGTTATAATACCCACTACATACAGTTTTATATATATTATGTATCACAATGATACATGGGTGATCATTAACACTCATGTCCCTAGGTTATAACCATATGGTAAGTTATCATATACCTAACATTTATTGTAATCAGTCATAGACATTATGTCAATAGTTCTTACTCTTGCCAATTGTAGCACAGTGGTGTACAATTCATGTACATATATTGGTATTTATATAATAGGGTAACAAATATATACTATTGTCCCCTAAAATTTTTTTATTTATTAAGCATAATTTAAATGAATTATGAGGTGTTGATAGATTAATTTTTGGAGTTAATTTGTTATGACAAGGTTAGTAGGATTTT
>JANZXP010118562.1:0-17251 GCA_027576715.1 Erythroxylum flavicans
TAGGATTAAAGTGCGAGAATCCCTTTGAAGTTACCCAATGACAGGTTGAAAGTCTTCAGGATTTGTTACTGGTACCATGCGAACACTGTTTAACAGCGCAAATAGCCTTATGTCTTGTCTGGTGGCGTGTGGTAGTCCAGTCCTTCTGTTCTACTTCTAGTCTTTTACACTCAGGTGTAGGGGCAAGGCCCAGAACGGATGCCGATAACCATAACTTTACCGTTCTCTCAGGGGTGCAGTACCCGTAAGTCTAGTCTGACGGGAGTAAAGCAGTGACGTGTCCATTCCTGCCTATCAAGAATTCTTGCAGAACTCGGCTACATATCTGGTATATCTTTCTCATTATCTTTTTATTTCCATCTTTGTTCATTATTATCTCATGTGCCTGTGGGTCTATCAGAAACAGCCTCTCTAGTATGTAGAGGTAAGGCTGCGTACTATCAGACCTCCCCAGACCTCGCGATATTGCGAGATTCCAAACTGGATGATGATGATGATGATGATGATGATGATGATGATGATGGACTTTATGGTCAATAAGAAGATATATGTTTTGTCTTAAGACTGCAAATTTAAAAAACAAGCACAATTTTTCAAGGTCAACACTTAGGAAGCAAATGATATATATATAGTCCAACACCATATAAAGAGTTTCAAATATTACATAAAATTGAAATTAATGTCATGATATTCTACTCTCACAAGTAATAGCTGTTTTGACAATAGCCTTGTACTTTTCCATTGTTCGCCTTCATAGGCTTTTAACGAATTACTTTAATTTTAAAAAAATAGTTGTTTTCAATAATAAAGTTTCTTGTTACCTATCCACTTATATCTTTGAAACATTATGTTTACTTGCTAGTGTATTACGTAGCCTTACCAGGAAGTAGTTGTCACGACAAAAGGCCCCCATCAGCTTCATGCTACATTTAGATCCTTCGCATTGGCTTTTCTTCATTAGATGATTACTTTAACTAGTCTAACTAAAGCTGACACCACTGCCCTTAGATTCTACTGCACTGCCCACTTCCATAACGCTAACCATAGTTTCCTCACCAATGTCAATGTGGTCTACCACCTGCACATTGAATCCCCTCTCTACCAATTTACCAACAAAGTCTTCAAACCCAGTGTGAGCCACCTCAAAAATCTACCCTTTGTCGCTCTTATCCCAAGCCCCTCCCCTTTTCTCAGTCCATAAGTATAACACAGCGCCCACCGTTTTCTCCTCCTTAAAAGCTTCTTCTTCAGGTTAATCTCATAAGTTCCTTTTGAATTCCTACATTTGGTTCTTGGTTTCCAACATTTTGCCTTTCATGCATGGAAATGAGTCTGATCCATTTTTTTAGTTTTTATGTCTATTTTTGAGTGAACTGCAGAGGAAGTTGGTTATTGCGTTGTTACATATGATTGGGTATTATACGATGAGCAATGTGTGATCTATTAATTCTCTTCGTTTTAAACTCTTCAAGATGGTCGTATAGCAATTCTAGATGTTGCGCCTCATAGTCATTTGATGGAATGCCTTCTTTTAATAGAGAAACTGTGATTACCTTTCTAATATGCTATGAAATAGAAGTGCGCTATAAAATTATTGATAAATTATGGGATTAAAGAATCCTAAACTTGAGATACTTGAAATTGTAAATGTCACAGTTGTTCTTCATATGGTTTGCATATTCAAATAGGTCTTTGTTGGGCAGCATGGTCATAATGTTTACTACTTAAGTGAATTTTTATGTTATAAGATACAAAAATCCTGTTTATGTATAATCAAAAGTTGTTTACAAATTTTTTTGAAAAAAGAAAATTGAAATTAATAAATAGGAGGTAAGAGTTTTACAAAAGAGAAAAAATCGATAGGGGAGTACCCTTGATAGCCTTGGTATACCAGGTAGATATTAAAGAAGCTAGAATATTTAAGATGAGGATAGCTCGGTTGTTAGAGGTGCAAAGATGCTAGGATAGTTGAGCTACCGTTTGTGAGTCAGCTTCTGCAGCAAAATATGCTCCCTGACTTCATGGAGGATCGTGGATTTCAACGTTTCTTTGGAAGAACTTGTGTTGGCAAATCATTTGAGGATTCTTTCATCCCATAAGCTGTAGACACAGAGGGCTAGAACAATGCAGTGGATTAACTAATCCACTCCCATGGACGCATTATGAGTTGATAGACGTAAAAGGATATCGAGAAGTGATTCTCCCGAATTGAGCCATTAATATTTCATGGTGATATAGTTCCATATATCCTTGTTGAAAGAGCATTCGAAGAAGAGATGGTTTCTTGTTTCCTAGTATGTCAAGCACATTGGACAAGTTTTATTAACCTGTAGGAAGGTCATGTGATCTGTGGTGCTCAGTTTAGTTTGAACTGCTAGCCAGAGGATGAAGGAAAGTCGTGGAGTTAAAGCCTTACACCAGACAATCTTAAACCAGTCTACTCTAGAGCTTCTACCCTGTAACAACTTCTTGACGTCCTTGTTTGTGATGTTGTGGACCGGTTTGTCTTTTCCAGAGAAAAATATTAGGCTTGTCCAGGTTGGGGGGTTGCTAGGTTGGAGATGTCTCAATCGTAACGGGAAATTCTAGGAGTTACCTTGTATCAAGTGGCTTCACCTGGTGTGTAGAGGGAGTATGTGGGTTCCTAGTTAATGTAAATAGTTGATTAGCTGTCCTTAGCCAGCCAATTATCATACCAAAAGGTTATTAGTTCACCGTTGCCAATTTTGCATGTCATCTCTTGCCTAACCATGTCTCGTAGTTGTAGGAGCTGATTAAGGAAGTGTGAATTCAAGGTTTTTTTGATGACCTAGATACTTTCGCCTTTGAGGAAATAAGAGTGCAACCATTTGAGCCAATGCTATTTTTTGTCCATCAGAATCCACCAGAACCTCTTGATAAGTAATACGTGATTGATGGTTTTAATAGAGCATATGTTGAGACCATCTTCTTCTTTCAGTAAACATACGTCAGATCATTTGACCTTTGCAGATCCTGGGCTGCCATTTGGATGACTCCATAAGAAGTTCTTGAGGATTCTTTCAATTGATTTGATGATGCTTTGTGAGAGAAATATATGGGAGCTCCAATATATATGCATGGAATTGAGAACATATTGAATGAGTTGCACTCAACCTGCGTAGGATAAAGATTTGTTCACCCGTGATTGAACTCGTTTTTTTATTTTTTCTATCAAAGGGTAACAGTCCAGGTAGTTAAGACACTTTGTAGAGAATGGTAGGCCAAGGTACAAAATGGGAGGGCATATATTTTACATGCCAATTGCAGCAGCGAAGTGAGGTTCCAAGTTGCCAGCGATTTTGGAGAGGATGAAATGACTTTTATGTATATTGATCTCCAACCCCGAATAGTGTTTGCAGGTTTCAACAGCCCTCCTATATGTGAGAATGGAAGCCATGCTTGCCATGCAAAATAAAAGCAAATCGTTTACAAAATAGAGATTAGTTAGTTCTATCATTTTGCATTTGGTATGATAGTTGAAATGGGGGTTGTTTTGCACTTCATGCTTGATAATGGCATTAAGGATCTCCATGCATAGGATAAACAGATAGGGGGATAAAGGATCCCCCTGTCTGAGGCCACGAGTCAGTTTAAAGTACTTAGTGGGATCGCCATTGATCAGCACCGATAGGGATGCAGATGAAATGCACTCGCGAATCCATGTGATGAATTTTCTTGGAAAGCCATAAGCAGTGAGAATGTGCCATAAGAAATCCCAACTTATACTGTCGAAAGCCTTGTGAAAATTGATCTTTATGGTGTAATTAGGAGGCCCATGTGTTTTGAAGTATCCCTTTAATAATTCTTGTACAAGAAGGACATTATCCTTTATGTGTTTGTCCTTCAGAAAGCACCCTGGTTGTCATTTATCAAAGGATCAATGTTTGTCATCAACTGGTTGGCTAGTATCTTAGAGATAATTTTGTAGAGGAAGATAGTGCAGAAGATCGGTTTACAATCCCAAAAGGTTGAAGGGTTGGGACCTTTGGGAATCAAACACAAGAAGGTGCGATTGATTTCCTTTAGTAGAACACCATTGGAGAAGAATTCATGGATTGCATTTTTGACAAAGTTACCGATGGTGTTCCAAGAATTCTGGAAGAAAAAGCCGTTTAGGCCATCTACCTAGGGCTTTCTTAGAGTTCATACCGAAAACCATCTTCTCAATTTCATCATCCTCAACAGGTTTGGTTAGGTTTGCAAGGTCCAGTGGGGTTATTTGGGGCAGGTTTAGCTTGTGCAAGTCGGCCAGAGATACAAAGGATGAGCTAGTAGTACCAAGTAGGGAGGTGAAAAATTTGACAGCTTCTTGTGAAATCTTCGAGGTTCGTTGTAAAAGGATCCCATCAGTAGAGGTGATTGAGTATACCCTGTTATGATTTTGTCTAGCTAGGATTGTGTTGAAGAAGAAGTTGGTGCATCTGTCCCCATCTTTGAGCCAGCTAACTCAAGCTCTCTATTAAAGAAGAGAAAAGTGGTTTAGTACTGCCTGTAAGTATTTAGAAAGAGCATTTTTTTCCTCATCCAACAGAATTTGATCGGAAGGTTGAGTGGCAAGCTTGCTTTGTATGTTTTCGAGCTCAATTCCTGTGGAGGTAATAGCTGAAGCTATAGGCCCCGTCGAGTTGTTTAGCGCCTTAAGCTTGATTTTGATGATTTTTTACTTTTCTATGCAAGCAAATTGTCTTGTCCCTCTAACAAAAGATTCTACCCCTTTCCTACGAGCTTCGTGGAAACTTGGTTCATGAACAAGGAAGTTGTTGAACTTGAATTGATGATGTTGTGTACATTGATGGAAGATGCTCTACAGTAATTGGGGTGTGGTCTGAAAATAGTGGATCTTTGAAAGTAGCGATATTGTGAGGAAAATGGTGCAACCAGAGGGCATTTACTAGAGCTCGGTCGAGCTTCTTTTGATGAACCAATTTGAACTTTGTTTGTTTGACCAAGTGTAGAGATATCCCGTATTTTTTAGGTCTATCACCCCATTGTATTCAACATAATCCTTTAAATCTGGTGTAAAATTCCTAAGGTTTGAGTGGCCTTGAACTTTCGATGCATATAGTGTTGATTTAAAATCTCCACTGATTAACCAAGGCTTAGTGATAGAGTTGTTGATATGCTTTAGATTATTCCATAAGACTTTTCGTTGAAAACCAAAATTACTTGCATAGATGAAAGAGATATTGATATCAGTGTGTTCCTTCAAGAAGGTGGCATTCAGATGCATGGCTTGTTCGTTGGCTTCTAGTATATCCAGTTGGATTTCTGCAAATCTGTAGCACACAATGATTTATCCATAGGCATGGCGGGAGTAATTGGTGAGTATTTTCCAATAAGGCCCTAAAATGCTTAATTTGTCAACCATGGGGGTGCTCCAATGGTTGGAGATAGCAATGCTATCTTCTCATAGTTGGTTGTCATCACCAAGGTGCATGACAGGAATCTCGTTGGGAAGTTCCTTTGAAGGGTCAGTGCTTATACGGATTCTCGCATATCCAATCCACTTCTTTGTAGCGGTAGGTCCGTCCATGCATAATGGCTTGCCGATGTAGCTTGCTAAAGAGCTTAATCCTTGGGTAGTCCAATACTTAAGGGGAATGCTATGAAAATTTATCCAGAGAGGTAAACTTTGAATCTTGATAGGTTCTAGCTTCAAACTTGGCTGCCATAGTTGCAGAAAGATTGGTTTGTTGCCATAGTGCTAGGGGCCTTCTTCAAGGATTTTATGCGCAGCTGCAGTGGAGGAGAAAGTGAATAGGATCAAGTTATCCTCTGAGAGAAGCACATTTGTAAGTCCTCTGGTTTTCCAGTGTTTGTTTGCCATCGGGCTATCAGTGGGAAGGCTGGCCGTTGATCGTAGAAGAAGCCAACTATTGTAGTTTTCCAGTTGTTCGCACCTTCCTTAAGAACTTCAACATCAGGGCAGACTATGAGCTTGTCATCCATGTGGACGGGAGGTGTGAAAGTGAGGTTTGTGGTAAGGGAGTCACCCACAACTTGTTTGCATGTTTTTGAGGCAGCTGGTCTAGCAGTGTTTGGGGTAAATGGTGCCGGGGGGGATGGAGAGGAGGAAGATGGTGAAGTGTTCTAGGGTAAAGGAGGAAAAGCAACCAGGTTTGAGGGCGATGTGTCAGTCATTGTAAGGAAAAATGCTAGTTTTGGTAAGGTGGCTGTGTTTTAGAGTTTGGTTCAGTGTGTGCTAGTTTGGTAACGGTAAGAAAAAGTAGGCGGGAAAAAAAGTTTGTGGGTGAAAAAGACAGTAATATCCTTGAGAGGGTGTAGGTGGAGGAATATGGAGGAATGAGTGGGGGGAGAAGAGGCAAACGGTGGGAGGACGGTGAATGAGATTTTTTTCAGACAATGAAAATGTAGATGGAGGAAGAGAAAGATGGGAGCTGCTCCAAAGTTGTTTATAACTTGCTCCTTACCTAAGAAGATGATTGAAAATGACTTCACGATAAACTTGAAGGTGCATATGTAGAGCATGGTTCAAGATATAACGTCTGAGACATGAGTATTCATTTGTGAGACAACACCAACAAATGAAATGAGTAACTATAAAATGTATGCTAATTCTATCTGTTTAATGAATGTGGACATCTTGAAATAATTCTATCGTGCATATGTCTGTAAATATGCATAATCATATGGGTGTAACAAATAACCTGAAGTAAGACATAATGACAAAATCTATATATTTGTCTGGTAAGTGAGTTTCTCCTCACTGTTCAGCTAATATGGAATTTGTCAAAGTTCATTGACGAATTTTTTAGCATGTTTTGATTGAAGGTTGATATAGTTGTGTGATTCTACTAAGTTGACATACTAGTGTAATAATGCAGTGTAAAGGTTTTCAAATAGCAGTTAGTTGTATCAAGGAGTATTTATATGTGCTTGCGATTTCTGAACTCAAGTTGTAGATACAACCAAAGTTCACTTTTGTTATTATTTACTTATGGAAACTTGAATGAGGAAAAAGTCTACCTATTTGTTCTTCCAAATATGTTGCCATCATTTGTTGTTTACAACAAACTACTTACGTTAAGCTTGTAAATATATAGAAAAGTTTATTAAATATGTTGGTTTAGAGATTAATGGAAGGAATAATTAGAAACAGAAAAACTTACAATCTTTTATGTTCTTGAATTGTGACTGCAGTTGAAAGTGCAGAATACGTGAACCTTCAACCAAAGTGAAATTTTTTACAAATCTGAGTTTACTGGGTTGCTCAAGCTCATTGTCATTGGTTGGAACTGGTAAGTTCCCTTAGCATCATTGTTTTATTGAACAATGTCACTCATCCTTTTATTGTCAGTGACGAAGACAGGAACTTAATAATGCTATATTTCAAGAACCTAGATTGCTTTTGATACTTCATAGAAGTCTATGAGGCAACTTCCTATTGTTTCACATGTTGGAATTTTCCAATACATGCTTATTTTTAGTGGGATCTGGATATATATTATCCTTACTAACTAAATTGGGTCTGCAGTGTATGCAGGATGTTCTTTCTAAAAATCTCAGTTAATCACTTAGTGATTTGTGATCTCCATCTACTGGTGATAGATTTAATATTTAGTTAAAAGTGTATTTTGAGCCTTAACACTTACAGTAGAATATAGAACCGACCTTAATATTTTGAATCATTCAAATTGATTTCTAATATTTTCAAAATATTGACGTAGCATTTAATTGACGGGGAGTTAATGCCGTCAAATTTTCCATCCTCTGTTCTAAATGTTTTGAAAACATTATGATTTAATTTGAATGCTTCGAAACGTTAAGGTTGAAGTTGTATTCTATTGTAAATTGTAAGGTTCAAAATGCACTTTCAACTTTCAACATTTTATTACGAAGAACTATTATTGTTGGCAAAAATGGTGCTGTTACCGATATGTTATAGTACGTTCAAGTAATTGTCAAATAGGTGGTTTTAACGATCACAAGGAAAGGATACTTCCAGCTGTGGGATTAAAACTAGGACAATAGCTATTTTGTATCTTGACGTGTTTGCTACAACTTTAAGCAATCAAGTAACTGGCTTCTTTGGTCATCATGCAATTGATAACTATGCTATTATACCTTGTCTTGATAAGTCATTAGATTTCAGTGATCTGATGCCGGTTCTCTAATATTGTACAGTCTATATTATTAATTTCAGGGTACAGGGAAAAGGTTTTGCAATTATTGGCGTGAAGCTCTATGCAGCAGGGTTATATATCATTGAATCCATCTTAAGCGCATTGGAAATATGGAGAGGGAAATCAGCTTCTGAGATCAAGGAGAATTCAGCTCCATTAAGTTCAATTTTCCATGATAAATAAATGTACTACAAATTTGCTTGCTTTGAAGAGGAAGACCTGATGACTCTTCTCATTTATCTTCTCTTAAGCGCAGCTCCTTCAGAAAAATCTTTGAAAATTGTTCTTGTTAGAGACATCGATGGTAAAACATTATGGGATGCCTTGGATGATGCTATCTCCCTAAGAATTAAAGAACGCACTCTACTGGATGAATCTGCCTTGACTACATTCTATAATATGTTCCAGGGTCGATTTTGCCGTGGTTGGATCCATCAAAAATGCTGTTGTGTTTCCACATTGATCAACATATACTAACACGTTTTGACTATGCGATGACTTGGAGAAACTAATGCGGGATTTTATTTGGGTTCAAAGGCAGAGAAGAGAAAAATGAATTTAGTTTACTGGGAGACAGTCTGCCAGCCTAAAAAAGCTGGGGGGCTTGGCCTTAAAAGAATTCGATCCTCCAATGATGCGTTACTCACAAAGCTGGGATGGGATCTGATCACTAAACCAACAGCTTATTGGTATAGCTTCTTAGGGCAAAATATCGCTTAGATGATCACCACATCTCTCAAACTCTGGATAGAACCGGGGCCTTGGTTATTTGGAGGGGGATATCAGCAACATGGCGATTCGTACTCCAAGGGTTACAATGGAAACTCGGTAACGAGAATCGTATCTCATTCTAGTTAGATAATTGGGTCATTAATTGGGAGCCCCTCCTATTTGTGACGACAAGCCAAATTACGGCTAACTTGATTTCTACTACCGTTTTAGATTTTACTGACGAGAGAGGCGACTGGCAATGGAATATGTTCCAACCTTATCTTCCTTCCACGGTGTGTATGGCTATTGCGGCAATCCACCCTCCTAGTATAGAAAGGGGGGAGGATCAACTAGTGTGGGGACCAACATCACATGGGCGATTCACAGTAGCGTCTGCCTATGACCTGATCACAGACTGTAATTTGGACGAACGCAACAGGATTTGGAAAATCATATGGAAATGGGCGGGGTCACAGAGGATTAGGTCATTTCTCTGGTTACTGACTTAGAGAAAACTACTGACCAACCATCAACGAGTGGCTCGACATATATCAACGGACAACCGCTGTCATTACTATGGCCAAGAAGAGACTACGTTGCACACAGTTAGAGATTATTCCAGAGTGAAATCCTTTTGGTTTTAATTTCCTTCAGCAGTCATCAATGCTACCTTTTTTTAACAAGATGAGGAATCGTGGGTGCAATCCAATCTTCTGAAGACCTCCCACGTACTGCAAGCCGCATGGGCTACCATCTTTGGAGTCTCATGCTGGTTTTTATGGCAACGGAAAAACCGGAGTTTTTTTTTAGGAGATCTTTGTTTGGCCGAGCCTAGGCTATAGGGTAGTCATGGATTATATTGGTTGGGTAACTAGGGCTCGCGAGATGGAGAGTAGAGTGAGCCCATCACAGGGACTGTTAGTGGGTCAATTAGTGGGGTGGTCCAAACCGTCTGAGGGCTGGATCAAATTGAGTATAGATAGGGCGTTTCAACAAGGGTCTAACAATGCTACTGCTGGAGGATTACTTTGGGACTGTAATGGTTAGTGGTGTGGGGGATTCATGCAAAATATTAGAAGGAGCTTGCCGTTGGCTGCTGAACTCTAGGGAGTACAATCGGGCCTCACCCTGGCCTGGGACCTTGGATATAAACGCATTGTCGTGGAAGTGGACTCTTTGGAGGTCATCAATATTCTTTCTTCTTCTAAATTAGTATTGACTAACAAAAATTTTTTGGTGACAGGTATCCGTGCATTAACACACCGAGCATAGGAGGTCCAGTTTCAACATGTTTATCGGGAGGGGAATCAGTGTGCCGACAGACTGGCTACCTTAGCCTCGCTGGCCAGTCCAGGAATTCATGTCTTGCAGGAACCTTCGATGGCAGCCATGGAGCTCATCCACCGTGACCAGCAAGGAGTTTTATATCGCAGATTACTGCGTTAGCGTAGTTTTTAGTTGCCTTTCCTTGTAACCAAAAAAACAAAAAAAAGAATTTGCTGAACTTTTCCTCCTACTTTGGTTCATCACCTTTCAGGTTTCTATCTCATCAACTGGAATACCATCCGGAGTAGATGCCACAATTGAGTCCAAAAATGTCAGTTTTGCTCTATTTGATGTATTTTTTGGAAATGCTCCTGTCTCTTCACTGAAGTACTCGGTTGCTAGTGGATTGGCGACCGTTCTCAAGTAAATATCTTAAATGATTTATCAAGGTTTGTGCTATAAGATTTGTATGCAGTTTTGGTTATATGATCGTACGTCATTATTTCGTTGGTTTATGTAACTGGTAGGTCCTATACTTTCTTGTGGAATTATGTGGCTGTATAGTTATGTCATTGAACATTATCAACTGAAAATCACACATTCGAGCTGACCTTCATCTTCTTCAATTAGACATGGTGTTTCTCGATGTAAATCCATATTTAAGAAGATTTTGATGTTTTGCAGCTATCATGCTACTTTGAAATCATCATATTTTTGTGAAGTATCATTCAAGAGGCATAGGGGCAAGGATGTGGGAATCTCTTGCAATCTTTTTCTGTTTTACAAGCTCAAAAGTCTAAACAATCTCCGCCATGGTATCTCTAAGGTGAGTCTTGTTCAAGGCACATGAGTGCAACATTTTCACCCTTTCTCGATCTCTTCAATTGAATTTCACTCTTAAGCAGCTGTCAAGTATGCACTCCTCTTATCTCCATCGACTGCCTTCAGCTATTTCATATATACTGATAAAATACTGTGGATTAACCGATCAGCAAATCTTCCTGTTCCTATTTTCGTCAACATTTTCAACTCTACTTTGTTCTTTCGAATTAGTGCTCGTCTGTTCCACTTCCGTCAATTTTTCTTCTCCCAAACCAATACAAAATACACTTTATCCTTGGTGGTCCAAAGTTTTGTTATTATCAGGACTCTTAAGTTAGAGTTCACTTAGTTCAACATAATTAAATCTTATAAGCAGGATTTTGCCGTTAATTTGAAATTATTTCCGGAGTTTGATGCTTGATTAAATATCGTTGCTTGATGATTATGAGCACGAACTGAAGGCTTTTATGGCTTAAGGTCGTTACAGTGACATCAGGTTCTACATTCATCTCAAATCTACGAGTGAGGTGTGACAACTTTTGGCTAGGATGATTTATGATTTAATATTCAATATAACTTAAGATATTATATGTTTTTTTTAGGTCCGTTATTTATTTTTAGTTATAATTTCTTTCTTTTTTTTATAATCGTGTTGCTTCATATGTAAGATGCGATTTTATTATATTTATTCTACATGTCTGTAAGCGAAATAGCAATAAAATAAATTGGAATAAAAGCAAGCAATAAAATAAATTGGAACGACTTATTTGAAAGTAAGACGGCGTGAAAAATTATTGTCTTAAGTCAAAAATTTCTTTTCTATAATGTAGCAGGATAACGAGATTTAACTTCAATCTCTACCTATTTCGGTACACTCCAAAAGGCAGAGTAAATTCTGTCTTTAGGAATTAATGAAACCAGACCAAGGCAGAATAGAACAGATATGCGTGACAATATATATAAAAGAAGATTTGTAGGTAAAGTTGTCTGTCAATGGAAGGAGATTCGTGTGTTGTATAAAAAGATGCGTGACAGCAGAAGAAAGGCAGAGCAGATGCGTGGTTCTCTTGGAGGAGGGATGCTTGATTTATAGACAAGCTGAGAAGAAATGACGCTATGAAAAAATTAAAGAAACGTTAATGGGTAATAATAATAGGAATCAGTCGAGATTTTAGGAGTGATGGTCAAACAATAACGTTAGTAACTGAAAAGACAAAAAGTGTATGCATTAGTCAAGTTTTAGAATGATACCAACAATCTCCCGTTTGATACAAAATTTGAGAAACAAACTGTAGCATTTTAGGAGAAAAATAGGTAAACAATTAGATGAATTAAGTCTTAGACAATTTGGAGACAGAACCTACTAAAGAAATAATCAGCTTCAAAATGTCTTGCTTTCATGATCGTTCTACAGAGATAGCCTAAATATTCTGATAGGAGGGTGGCTAACTCCCAACAATCGCATAGGTGAGTCCATTAGATGTATACTGCTCACACCACCCAAACTTAGGTTATAAAACTCTTTAAGGATTAAAACATCCCACTTCATCAAATGCAATAAGGTCATGTCAAAGGAAGCAATTCAACAATTGAATGTATCTCAGTATTATTTCAAAAACAAGGTATAAGTAAGTAATCACCACGTAACTTTGTTTGACCCATTGAACTTAGTTTTCAAAGACGGGTATCCATCATGAGGTTACTACACAACTGGGCTCAACCTTATCCCTTTAGCATGCTCTGAAACTGGTTTTCTACTTAAAACTTTTGTAAACAGATCCACTAATTTTCTCTCTAACTTAGACATAGCCCAGAGAGATTATACTATGTCTAATTAAAGTACAAATAATTTTATATCTCAATCTGATATATCTATTTTTACCATTATATGTTTTGTTCTTGACAACATGAATGGTAGCCTGTGAATCATAATAAAAGAACACAGAAGGAATTGGTTTTTCTTAAAGTAGGATATTTGTTAAAAGATTCCTTAACCACTTTAACTTCCTATCCTGCCAGCTCCAAAGCCATAAACTCAGTCTCCATTGTTGATCTTGCAATACATATTTGCTTGGTTGATTTCCAAGACACAGCAAGGTAAAAATATAAAAACTAGTATAATATATATTATCACTCTCTGTAACTACTACAAGAAATTGTATTTTTAGTGAAAAGAAAAGTTATCATTAAAAGCAGTAATATTAGTCACTATTATTAATAGTATTCAATTTTTAAAGTCGTCACTTCCTATCATAAATACCATGTCACTAATAAAATAGTGACTAATTTAAAAAATGGTCACAATTATACAATACTTTTTTGACAAAAGTACTAACACTAAAAACTATGAAATGTTTTACAAATATTTGTGATAAGTTTGTCGTCACAAACAATATAAAGTAGTGACAAATTAAGTCGTAACATTACTTCATTTTATTGTGAGAACATCATCACCACAAATAATTGAAAATAGTGACAAACTATTCGTCACTCGTGCTTTTTTTATCGGTATCTATTATTTCTTTGTCACTAATTTTTTAAGGAAAAAAGTGTCAACATCATTTTATCACAAAAATGAAAAATTGTTCTTACATAAAATATTGTCGCTAATGTGTTTATTATTATCACAAATAAAACTATCAATTCGACAATAAAATTGCATTAGTGATAAAAAAAATTGCATCAATGACCATATTGTCTAACAAATTTTGTCAACATGAAAAATATATGTTATAATAATGTTGCCAATAAATAAAGTTTATATGTTACAATAAATTCATCACTAATGTGTTCATATTTGTCACAAATAACATTATTAAATTTAACAATTTAATTACTTAATCGATAAAAATTTTTGCATTGGTAGCCATAAAATAGATGTTGTCACAAATGATACAATTTTTAGTGCCAAGATATTATTACACAAGAAAATAAAAATTATTAGTATATATAAAAATCACCAAAATGTACAAAAATCCTAGTTTCCAATATATAAAATTGGAAAATTTAATATCCAAAGACAATTATATTTATTACAATTATTCTGAACTACTTTGTATTAATTTAAGCTAAAACTCTCCAAGGTAAATTTTCTGGCTATTCTTCCAAATAAAGTTCAATTTTGATTTGTTTCCTACAAAATAAATAAAAAATAGAATCAATTAATTAGTTTATAAAATATTAAACCATAAATTTAGTGCTAACAGTTTATAATAATGTAATGATAATAATAAGAAGTAATACTAAATATTCTAGATTTTATAAATTTATAAACTCACAAGACTAGTTGGAATATTTGATGTTGTGACACTTGATGGATCTCCAATTGAGGCAAAAGCATTGAGTAACAAACTCGGAGTGCCAAATGTGCAAAAACAACTAAAATCTCTTTCCAACTAGAGACACGAAGTGGTGCAAGTTGTCGAATGCATATAGTAACTTTCGACTTGAAAAGGCTAGCATGCTTACTACGTACCTTATAGTACAGAAGAGAAAATTGAACATCAATTTATTTTGCTTCATCTTTCTTCTTGACAAGTTTAGCATTGATTGTTAGTCCTCGTCTACATTTTTTAGAATTTACATTTCTTATTTAAAAATTAACAATTAATAGAAATATATAATATTATATTAAAAATTTAAACGTACAATCATATAATTTTGAAGATCACGTTACTAGTGCTAACAACAACTTGTCCTTTCGGCCAAGCTTGTCAATACCTCCAAGCTTGTAGATCAAGTGGCTGGTAGTGGTTGAATTGCCAAAGTCGACATGGCCAATGACCACAATGTTAATATGAACCTTCTCTTTACCCATAATAAAACTTGGCCTAGAAGCTGAATTTACAAAAACAAATGCATTTAATTAGCACAAAGGATTATCAACAACTTGCAAAACCGCAAAAAAAGATCATTGTTAGTTTACTTTTCACACTTCAAAAGAGAACGAAAAGCAAAAATAAAGCATCCACCATCAATAATCACTAATTTTGTCTAATCTTATAAATTCCAAATAGTTTAGTTAATGTCTATAGAAGTGGCCGCTGGGTTTCGATTCCAGATCCCCACAACAATACATGTGGGATTTACCATTAAACTACAGCCACTAAGATACAAAATAAATAGTGAAAAAAAGATTTTCACTGATAAATAGAAAAGTAAATACAAATCATGCCTCAAGTTAAATTTCCTCATGCTGAGTTTCAACAAACATAAGAACGATCTATCTACATCAGTCATAGCTAGATTAAATTGAATTATATCACAATCCTAAATGGGTGTTCACTAACAAGAACCAAGATTGTCATGACAATGATTAAACACCCATAATAAATTACAACATCATTGAGTTCAAGCCTTCAAAGAAATAGATCTTAAAAAGGTATTCTAAGAACATAGCTTGAAATTATTATTCAATAAAATATCATGCACCATACAACGCAAATCTATCATTTTTCTAAAGAAATTATTCACCTCATCCAGAAGTTTTAATGAAACGGCAAATTCATTTTTAGGTCTAATGAAAAAACCAAGCAATTACTTTATATCATAAACTACACATCTTCAAAACCACACAACCGATAAAAGGTAATAAACACGATAATTTATTTTAACTAACAGCCTGTTTGGAATCTAACGAATTGGATTCAATTCATTAATTTTATGTAATTGAATTCATTTCATGCGTTTGGAATGTTAAAAAAGAGATGACTTGAATTCAACCACATAATTGAATCTCATTTTCTTTATGAATTCAATTCACATCTCGAATGGTCCAATTTGGTGTGTGAATTGAAGAGCCAATTCTTTTCAAAACATTAAAAATTCTTTTTCCAAATATACACTTTATAAATATACAAATTACTACAAAACACACATACGTTGATTATATACTATTTTTAGTTAAGGATAAAAAAAAGTCATATGAATTAATTGAATTCATTTTTATTATATAGCATTGTATAATGTCACTAACCCTTAGGGTTTTCTATCTGTTGTTGGATTAGATGATTCAACGCTTCCCACGAAGAGATCGAATCAATCGTTGAAATTTCTGATTATGATCCTGCGTTTCTTACTACTGCCACGTAGCATTGACTTTTTAAGTTCTTTATGAAATTTGAAGTGTGAGTTTTTACGTGAGAGCATACACAAATGCAAAATTTCAAATTATTTTGAAAATTAATTTGTAATTTTTTCATTGCTAAATATGTCAAAATTCTAGCAATTGATTCAATTATAATATAAGGGGGCAGCTGGTTCATATGGAAAAATGGTAATAGAAATGAGAATGAATATAGTGAAGAATGTGAATGGACATAATCATTATAATTATGATGGTTGGTTAAAAGAAAGAAATGATTACCATTACTATTGATAGTGGTTAGTATGTTAAAAATATTAAGAAATAAAAATTTGTTTTACATCAAATTTTAATATATTTTAATTAATTATATTTAATTTCTAAAAAAGAGAAAAATATAATTAATTAATTAATTATATTATAATTAATTAATAATTATATCGTAATTAATTAATTAATTATATTGTAATTAATTAATTATATTTAATTAAAAAAAGAAGTAATTCACAGGCATGACAAGAAATGTCATGCCTGTGACACTTGCTGTCATAGGAATGACAACGACTGTCACGCCCGTGACACTTGTATTTGATCAGGAATGAAACTTATTCCTCTTATCTATGATCATAATAAAAAAACCAAACACCTATTATTCATTCCATCTCATTCCTCTTATCTATGATCATAATAAAAAACCAAACACCTATTATTCATTCCATACCCATTGATTCATTCTCAAACCTATGAACCAAAAACCCCCTAAGTGTACTTCACAGTAAAAGAAATGACTTAAATAGGATTAGAATGATTATGATTATAATAAACCCTAGATGTTTTTGGGTTTTTAATTTGAAATTTAAATTTGATGTATAATTTCTGAATATAATATAAAAATAATAAATTGATAGTTAATAAAAATTTAGTGAATAAAGGTGTCAACAATTATAATGTAACACCCCACTGCCGCCGAACCCGAACCCGAACCCGATATCGACAGTGATACCCGAATCCATGCCCCGCGAGGGTGGCGTGTCACATCACTTCATTAAACAAAAGTCGGTATAAATTTTTTTTTAAAAACGCTTTACACTTATCACTCATGTGGGCCCACTTTTTCTTTTCCAAATATTTTGTCTATTTAAACCGAAAGCGAAACACGTTACAACATAATGAAGTTCACAAAAACTTTTATTAGCCACTTGGG
>JANZXP010118583.1:0-17247 GCA_027576715.1 Erythroxylum flavicans
TATCTAGTATAGGACCTACACACATATGTTTATAACCTAATAGTAGGGTATATACTATAATATATCCCAATAATATCATATGTATACCTATAACTATTATGATAGTTACATAACTCCCACATAGTTATGTATTATACCATCATAACATAGTACAATATGTTACTATGACCTATATATTGGTCATAGTAACATAAGTATATCCAGATCATCTGTATCATTACATATGTATAAACTACATAGATCTAACCATAGAGGCTATGTACAAATATGGATATTGGTAATTCATTACACGTGCAAGTGTAATGTTTAGACACTTATAAGAGTATAACAGTGACACGTACCATTATAAACACTAATCCTGGATATACCATATTTCACATTGTGTTAAATACCCATAGGGAGTACATTATTTTAATAGGACACTAGTTTGTGGTTACTAGTGCATCATATTATGGCCTTAACCTTCATTCTATAGATGTTATGACCATGTAGGTGAGAGTGGATACCACACTTATGGGTGGTGCATCCATAATTGTAGGGTTATGTACAAGACATAACCCTACATTGGACCTAACAGATTGTAATGGGATTAGGTATATACATTGGGTAACCATACAATAACAGACTAATAGGTACCACCTACTAGTATATATTATGTGATACATTATATAGCCCCACTAATGGATATACTGTGGGGCTATAAAACACAAGCATATACACTATACAATCATCATATGCATATATGGAGATCCAAAGTATCGTATGACCATACTTGATGCATGCCCATTATTATCTATTTATAACAATGTAGGCTATATTTAACTTATAGTACATCCCTACCACTAGTTAATATGGTTATTACTAGAATCCCAATAATATGTCTAACAAAGATATATAGGTATACTTATGTCATCCCAATACATTAGTATACCATAATGATATCCCTATAGTTAGCATTTGCCATGTAGTATGGCTTATAATAGTTATGTATATTGTAGGGATTGAGAACATGTATACAGGAGGTAATATGGATATGTTGCACATCATAATGCTAATTAGCTAGTTGGATAGATATAGTGACCATGACACATTTAACACCCCCAATAGGTTAGTAATTGTAATTACCAATGAATGCATGTATACCATATGTTAAATACCCATGTAGACTGTACTAAATTATGCAAGAGTACATAATTTACCTATAGTGAATTGTACACATATCCTGTATGTGTTAATTGAAAGTTAGGTCGGTATATGAGGGTATACACTTATAATCAAGCGGATTGACAGGCTCACATTGAGTCTATTAGTCCACTTGATTGTACCCATGCAATTCGATAACCCGTACTAAATAGGGGTTACATGGTTACTCGATGCATGTACTTCTATAGGTATATGATAGTACAAGGACATCATTATATTATTATAGTTATATCCACTATATCATGGTAACTATGGATATGACGCATAGTACATCCACTATAAGTATCCAAATAATATCACCAGGAACCTACATAGATATATGTATGGTACATGTAGAACCTACATAGTACATATGATATGTTTTATGGTATGGTATCAAGGAAATAATCGTGCACACCAAGGTACATATACTGGGTAACAAGGAATGGATATTTGACTATGTATACATATATAGTGGTATATGACCATAATTAATATATATATATATATACATTAATTATTGTATAACCAAGTTTACATTACCAATTGGGAGGAACATCCATAATATGCGTAGACCACGTACTGCATGGAATGATATCAAAAACTATGTGGTTATAAAGGATGATACTGGCATATATGCATATACTCATAGATGTAATTTTACTAGTATAAGTATTAAAGCTATACTTTAATATGTACGATACAATATGAATAGTGTATATAGGTTGTACATACATGTACCTCAGTATGACATCAGGGTAAATTACAACATATGGATATATGTTGTTATACCTGACTATTTTACCTCTATGTATTTGCCATAACCTTTGAATTGTATATGCTACCATAAGGATAGCATACTAAGTATATACATAAAAACATTATACCTGGTATAATGTCCCTAAATGACATCCAATGATGGTTATAAGTAATCCAAGAGTCATATAGTGTAACTTGTATAGTTGCAAATGACACCTATTTCCTGAAGTAGCATACCTTATATTGTATATACCTATTACCTTACACTGTAACCAATATCCCACCAATATTACCTTTTAGGTATATACTCTTGGATATACCTACAAATGCTTTATGTCCTATTACCGTAGAATTGTCAGTCACTATGTAGTAGTAAAAACCGTACTATAGAAGTGAGACTAGGGTATACAGGTATAATTCATACCTTACTATGTAAAATAAGGTACATAATCTTACAATACAGAGGGGCTATACCAAAGGAACCTCCCACATCCACATAGTGTAACTATATATATGCACATTAATAGATAAATAATGTGACACCTTAGTTATAAGAGTGGAAGTACCCTAGTCTCATAATTGTGGAATATCATGCCCATAGGATATGATACCTAGTAACATCTCCTAATGTCCTTAATTAGTACCTATTACACCTTGTCTGTATTGTTGTTGCCATGCCTACTGGGCCATATATATACGTTGGATACATATATGGCCCAGTGGGTACTAAATGGACAGGTGACTGATAACATACCCTCAGGCCTATAGTATCTAAATGTATGATAGGTTATACCAACCTATATATGGTAATACATGGTGTGATTGATAGTGGGTACACATCTAGTATCAAATCTATACAGGTCTCACATCCTATACAAGTATAACCTATGTATACCCTAACCCACATTGAAATAATATGTCTATGGGACACATATATATGGCATATGGTATAGAATAGTTTAATAAACTTATGTATATATATCAGTGGGCATATATGTCTCCTATATTGGGTATCCATAAAACTATATATTTATATTTAGATGTGTCTCTTAAGCAAAAACCAATATGCCATATACTAAACATATATGGCATATTGGTATTATAATACCACTCATGGTGTAACTAATTCCTTAGTACAATATATAGTATACAAGTGCCTAAAGTATGGTTATGAGTATTACTGTATGAGTTCCCCTGGGAGTTAGTTACATTTATAGCTTGGTACCTGCTCCAATTATACCAACCATGAGTGGTTTACCAAATATTGTCTATAATATCATACTTACCAGCCCCATGGCTATTTTAAAGGTATATATTGTCATGTGGGAGCTTGGGTATCATCTGTTGCATTAACTAGACAATAACTTAATGGTACAATAGGTATCATCTTACTATACCATTAAGTAATTAAATCTACCAAGTAGAGTCTAGGCATCATGACATGATACTAAGTACACCAAAGGAACCTGGTGTGTGATGTACTCAGTATGTTAACACCCTTATTACTAGCACACTTGTCATAAAACACTATCAACATATGTCATGGTATTATATATCAATTGTTAGGGTTCACAAAATATAATGTCCATAAATTTACATGTTATACCCACTACAGGTGTTATACTATACATGGTAAGTAGTGTTACATACCAAGTTTGACATACATTCCAATTATAGCGTCATGTACTAAAGCAGGTCACTGTAAAGAGTGTACAGTGGGTACAGATGTACTTTGTTTAAGCATCTAAGTCATAATATGCATACAAACGCCTCCATTGATAAGGTAATCTATGATTTTGACCATGGTACCCTATGTTACAATGAAAATGCATGATTGAGGCATGAACACTACTCTAGTTTTATGTACTTGTAGTGTGTTGATGATAAGTAAGTATTGTACAATATCATACTTACCAGTCCATATGAGTACTAACCCATGGGCTCATAACACTATACAAGCATACCCATTGTGACCAATTATAAAGATAAGTTTAGGCATAATCATACCAATAGGTATGCACCACGCCATAGATCCCCATGGCGTGCTCTTGTGTATGCCATATCAGTGGCAGAAACATTGGATAGTCTATGCTATGATATATAGCCAAATATATCACTTATAGTGGTATTGGAGGTTATTAACTAGTCCTATATAGTTAACAAATTTATGTATCCTATGACTGATATTATGCAATCTACCATAATACCTGGACATATATTACTTTTGTGTATGCCATATCAGTGACAGAAACATTGGATAGTCTAAGCTATGATATATAATCAGATATATCACTGATAGTGGTACTGGAGGTTAGTACCTAGTCCTATATAGTTAACAATTTTGTGTATCCTATGACTGATATTATGCAATCTACCATAATACCTAGACATATATTACAAATTCATGGGCTTATAATAGTTAACTACCTATTATATATAAGACATTATGTGTCATGAAATGGGTACACATTGATGTAACTAATTCCTTGGTACAATATATTGGATATACCAAGTAAACTATATGGAATTAGCCAACCCATAGTTATGGTTGATGTACACATCTCAACTATGTTACGGCTACATAACAAAGATTGTATAATGGTATAACTTAGATATGTTTTGTTTACATGTGTATGAGGGGTTTGGTATACATCTTACTAGCGAGATGTTATTGTACTGGTAAATGTATGATGTGTATGATAATATAACCTATATTGGTTGAAGCTACCCTCTGGTGTGTCTTTTACTGTCCCATCTCGCCCATCAATATGTGTACCTAGGATATACCCTGACTATAAGGAGATATGTATACACTCAATCCTAATGCCAACCTTAGGTATTTATACACATATATTAGACATAAATGATATCACCTATTGTACATAATATCCATACACCATGCATTAGATATTGTATTAACACATGTATTGCAAAGGCTAGGTATGAGTATGGCCCCATAACTTATAAATACATATACCTTGGTATTATGGAGGTTGCAGTATATTTAACCCATAGATGGTTAAAGTTAAACCAATAACATAGTGGTTTAGCTTGACCTTGATGGTTTGGGTTATGCATTATATAACTATTACTAGCCATTTATATATATGTGCACCTCTGATATATATGTGCACCAATTATATGAGTACATATACATAGGATGTAACAATATTGAGCTAAACCATATTGCTAGTATTATAACTTTAATCAATAGGTAAATTAATATGTACTTACTTGTATGCATAAATGGTATTTGAAGTATGGCTATCCAATGGGTACTTTATATAATTATACATGAGCCATCACCTAACTTGTAGCACATTGTTACCTTCCAAACCTTACGTGCATTAATTATGTGTTAGTTAACACAACATATACTAGATAATATAAATATGCATAAATTTATAGTTAATAATCACCATTCTCATACAAAGAATGATTCTTGGTTTGCATGGTTTATGAGGAAGGTTTATATGTGTGTAATCCATATGCATATCCGTGGATACCCATTATTATACGTAGATCTAAACCTTATATATTCCAAGGTGTCTATTAACAGCATCATACATATATGCATATATACCTTAATACCACTTACAATATGAATGTTAGCCAGTAGTAATACATCAAAATAGGCTATAGACATACACTATCCTAGTCCGCCCACATAATAAGGTACTTGTATACCTTAAATGGGTATATATGTTGAGTGCTATATACCACATGACTAAACCATCATACCCATCATATCATACACATAGTATGTCACCCATATTATTTATGCATACTAGTACCTTGTACATTATAGAATACCATAGGAAGTACCTGCGTACATAGGTACTTTCTATGGTATTGTGCTGTAATAAATATGGGTATGATGGTTTAGTCATACCATGATAAGGTAGTGTATACTTGTAGGATCATAATGACAGACATGCTCTAATGTACTTTAATGGTTAATTATTATGGTAGCTATGCATATGGTAACCCAACAATCAGTCATGGTATAAGTCATCTGTTTCATAAGTATAAAGTGGTATGAAGGTTAAATGTATAATCCATTGTATATAGGATCTAGGTGCCCAAGTATACATACCATGCCCATATGTACTTGGCTAATGTTATGTAAACTATCTCATAAAACATATTTTATAAATTAATATGTACATATGGGCATGGTATGTATACTTGGGCATATACCACAGTAAAAATAACATACCACAGTGCATTACACCCATATGACATCATACTAGTTATTGGTGTACCAACATACTATTGCATATTTACATATAGTATTTGACATGTTATGCAAAAGGTTAGATATATGTGTTATACCATTCATACCATACATGTGACCTATATCCAAATCTACATAAACTGTGCAAGTAGGGCATATATATGTAACACCATATACTATCATACTTAGTATACAGTGGTTAGTATACTTGTGGTATGTACATAGTCAGAATTGTGGAGCACTGCCATAAATACTTGGTGTTACTATAAATATACACTTATTAAATGCAATGTTAATTACATACCATTGGCAAGAACCTACCAAGTTAGTTCTTATTTATAACACCTTATAAATGGTACCATTAATTATAGATAATACCATATTACAATTTTACTGGTGTCTTATAAATACCTACCAACCCTACTGGTTGCATTGAGGATATGCACTAGTATAGGTCAATGGTGGGTTGTACATATTCCTACACATAAATCTTATTAAAGAGGTTGTATGTCAATAGACATATGCATACACTACATTAAAATAATTACCACTCACCACTGGAGTTTAGTATTCAACCGCCCAGTGGATGGCAAGTGCTAACTATAGGGATGGGATGTATGCCTTATGCATATCATACATGCCATTGGGAACAATTAAATATTAGTATGTCTAAATATACTTAATAGTATACATCCAATTAGGTATGAAGAATATAATTGATGATAATATTTATATGCATACTAATTTTCATATATGGTATTATATAATGTTTGATGCAGAAATTTACAAATGGACATATAACTGTTATATTATCATACACATAACTTTATACCAATAGGCATCCATATGACTTGTAGTCACCTATATACTGGACAGATATTATGAACCCTGTATGTTATCATACATTCTATGCAATAAAATTTGTATCTTCACTTAAAGTCATACATCACACGACGTCCTATGCTTATACACTGTATGTAGCACCATACCTTGCATGGGATACCACTATATACATCCTGTCCAATGTAGATATAGTACCTATATGGTTAGACAATACTAATGTGGTTACCATAATTACTTATTAATACTATATATATGGCGTGTACACTAAGGTATGCCATACTGTTGATAATGGGCCAACATTTACGTATACTAATAACATAGTATATGTTATGGCAATGTTGGCCCATTATATATGTATAGTACCACATATGATAGTATACCCATTGGATATGGATACTAATATAATACCATAATATGTTTAGTATCATGTATATGGAGTAAATATGGACATGGTACTCAAACCCATTCTTTCATACATAGGTATGACTTGTAATAATTATGTAGGTTCTATAGATATAGTGTCCATACATGATCACTATATCTATATAGCCTACATAATTATGGGCTTATGAATAATAGTAGTAAATATATCTACATGTTTAAGAGTGGGAGTGGTATCATAGGAGCCTTTTGATGACATATCATGGGTGCATGGTAAGGATGCACAACATATACACATAGGCAAGTGGCTATAATGTATTGAAAAGGTAATTAGGTATGGTTGAGTATATTTCATCATGTTATGTTATTCATCCATTGAGTTTTTGGTGGTTCTACAAAAGATGGGTATATACATCAACACTAACATAGGTAACCCACAACGGTCATACTAAGTATTATATACCAGATGACATATAATACCATCTTTTGTAGAACCACCCAAAACTCAATGGATGAATAGCATACCATGTGTAGTTACTACGGTAACAAGACCATTTAATAACATGCATGTACTATATAACACTATGTTATTAGATGGGTATACCATTATAGGTATGTATTAGGTCTCTCTAAAGTACATAGTACATGAAATCAAGAGTATATTCGGATTAGGTACTTGGATATACCACATGTATGAACTGTATAAGGGTATATGCCATATAATAGGTACATAACTAATTAATCTAGATAATGTATATTGCCATTATGCACTTAGGACTAATATGGTGTATAATAGTCATGGTATGTATCATATATACGTTGTAGAAGTATAACCATTTGGTTGTACAATTATATATGTTGTATACATGTATGTGATCCATTCAGATCCTTCATTATCTAAATAGATCACACTTTGTGGGCTATGTGATCACTCAAGTGTGTGATGGGTGTAAATTTGGTAAGTATTGTATAATATCATACTTACTAGTCCACATGAGTACTACTCTATATATGTCCCATTTTAACTATGAGACCTATGGATACAATATGAGATGTGTATCACATGGATGTATGGTTACAATCTATACATACATGATTTAATGTCTCACAATGTATTGGTTATTTATATACCTACATATATGCACACCTAAGGATAGGTTTGCATGGTATGGCCCTAAATTGCATATTATACTTAGACTATACCAACTACAATTGTAATGGTAATACACCTTTCCACATGGGATGGGTCAATTCATGTCCTTATAGGTATGTTACCACACATTTGCATATACCACCATATGTATGATACCTTCCATATATATCCATATTACAATATGTAATGGTATACAACCATATAATATTCTATTATAGAATATTTTACCTCAAATATTAGTAAAATGGTAGGTATTGTAAGATATAATGGTAAGTATACAAGGAAGGTATGACATGAATGATGATATTCTGGTTATATGTCACTCCGTACATTTTACTAGTTTGGTACTTCTAGTAATAGTACTGACTTTTTCCATCATGTATACCAAGCATTTGGGTATATAATCATTATCCCATAAATGTTTAATTTGTATTAGTTGTGATATAAGACCAATGATACCATTGATATCAATATACCTTAGCAATTTTGGCTTATATGTACATGCAATACATATAAGGGCGTGGTAATGATTCCAATAAGTAGGGCTATTCATATCATGTATGTCATATGGCAGAGTTTATCTGTCAGTCACAATATAGAGTTATACCATTTTCTAATTGTATTGTATAATTTGTACAACTATTGTAACTATGTGCTTGTGTATACTATGGTATAACATTAATATCATTTACCATAGTATACCACACCAATATAGTATGGTACATGATATTAATGTTATACCATTAATATCATGTACTTGTCTGATTCCATGTACATGATATTGAGTTACCCAGGACGGTCCATATAATATGACACCTAATAATGGTGCAAAATTATGATGCTATTTACACATAGGTCATCCATGAACTATTAGGTGTAGTAAAATAGAATGTCCATATACATGAATTGCATTATCATACATTTGGATTACCATAGTGAGTGGGCTTGTTCTGTGCATGAATATTATAGTTCCATCAGGTCTGCTAATATTAATGTACCCAAACATGTCTCAATGGATATAACACCCCATTATGTAAGTGGAACTAGGTGAAAGTTATGACCACTAAATATAAAAGCATGGATTATGTATGCATGTTATCAATAGTATTGATAACATTCTGTCATTAAGCATAGATTATACTTAATCCATGCTTAAAATTAAGTTGTTACCTTAATGATTGTACATATGGCATGTTCTCCTTATAATAACGTCATATATTACCAGATATGATAAGGGGATACAATCACATGTACACCCATTTAATAAGAGTTATGATATAGGCATAATTATTGTATCCTAATTGTATTTATGGGTGTATGCTTTTATTAATGTGCCTATACCATGCAATTTAGGTTGGGATGACCTACTATATGATAAGGGGATACAATCACATTTACACTCATTCAGTAAGAGTTATTATATAGGCATAATTATTGTATCCTAATTGTATTTATGGGTGTATGCTTTTATTAATGTACATATACCATGCAATTTATGTTGGGATGACCTACTAGTACATCACATGTTCCTGGTGAATAGACATAGGATGGGTATGGTATCATTGGTATTAGTATATTGGTACTATATGTAGGTAGCCAAGACATAACCTTACACAACTTTGCATATTGGACTAACATGTCATAGATATTGTATATGCCCAAGTATAAGTGCAAGCACACCATATCGTAGGTAACCTTACACTATGATATCTACCTAGATGATATATATCCTTATTATATATATGGCATATCTACATAGATACCATATTAATTTACCTATTTGGTTATCACTTAGATCCAACCTATGAATCGGATGCTATCAATCATGACTTCTACATACAAGTGATATTATACTATTACTATCATGTATATATACCACACAACAGATATTTAGAGATTAACCTCTAAATGGTGTATCTATGATTTGACATTCGATAACAACAGTAGTGTTATTGTCATATATCCCATAACAATAGGAACCCATAATGTACTTATGCCTATTTACGCATATTAATAGGGATGTCGGTGGATGACATTATTTAGCATAGGTTACCTAATAATACCATGACAATCCTTGACATTCTGAGTATAACATCTTCTCCTATGTTATGTGATATAACATATAGTATGGTCATATCACATAATATATTGTATATAATCCTAACCCAATTATGGGTTAGAATACCATCAACTTTATACATGTTGGGTACTATACTTATGTTTGGTATGGTACCCAACATTTATAAAGTGATTTTTTATTACACTTGGAATGGATGTGATTACTTGATGGACAGATATATAAATAGATGTTACCAAATGATACCCAGTCTGGATCCAATTGGGCATGTCATATATGGGCACTACAAAATGTATACTTATCGCACTAAATTACCTATTATAAATACCTATGTTGGGTAATATAACATAGGACAAGATAATACCCTATAATGAATTCTAAGTTAATATATTGGCCCATAACTGGGACGTATATATATCACCATAACATATGTATACCAAGTGATATGATATCACCATTTGTTAAATACCCAGGATATCAAACTATATAGTAGGTTGTATACCTAATTAGTGTGATACAACCAAGTAGTATAGGACTATGTATATGGGCATGCTATACATACTGGTAGACCAGACCGTATATGTTTAAGTATAGTTAAACATATATGGAGTGGTATAGTATAGCATGCCCATAAATGGTGGGGCATTTACAATATATCTATGCCCACTACCTTCAGTGTATATGGTATAATACATATAAGGCATATCCCCTATTTAGTGTTATAAATAGTTATTATATAGCTTAGTTTTACATATGTATAACTACATAAGGACATACACATAGTATATAATTACCACATAGTGGTAATTTGTAATGATTATTATCCATTATGCATGATAGGAGTGTATAAGGTACATGGTAACGTATGGTATCTATAGGTACAGGTATTATACCCATTTAGTATGCCTTGGAGTGCACTCGCATGCATATACATACCCATTAGTACTTAGTATATGACATAAATATTGAATGTACTTCATACATTAATGTATGAAGTATGCCATAATATATTGAATGTATGAAGTACAAACCTTCATATAATCCCTAGTCTTTTGATAGTACTATACTATATGGAATTAGCACATGATAATAAATGTACCCAATGATATAATACATGGTATTCTCATGAATGTACACATAATATGACTAAGATCGATACATATGTGTAGTAAAATATGTATCTTATCTTAAATAACAAGCACAATTGTTTATTAATTAATAATAGTGCTTGTTGTTTATGATATCAGTATATGGGAGGTAAAGCACTTAATATAACAACTTGCCATACCAATAGGTCACATGATAAATTAATACTATGTTATGTATAGCCATGATGGGTATCATGTGGGAGGTAAAGCACTTAATAAAGCAACTTGCCATACCAATAGGTCACATGATAAATTATACAGTGCATCACACTTATGCACTATATAACATGTAGTATGATATAATTATATACTTGTGCGGTTATATGGGTATGTCCTTAGATTGTACACCATATTATATTGGGTATATAACCATAATGAGTAATTACTAAAAATATAATCCTAAGGTAATGGACAATAACCTCCATTACCTTACCACTATATATATATATAGAGAGAGATCCACTAGTTACATTTTATAATACATAGGTGACACATACTATTTATAATGTAATATATGGTACCTGTATGCACCTATAACTACATATAGGTATAATCATATTGCCATGTACAATGTGACAGATTGGTGTATAGCCGGTAACAAAGTATGGTGATAATAACATTGTAAAGATAATAAATATGTTACAATCACACATGTAAATTATATTTAGTATCTAATAATGTGGGTGAATACTTGCCCCAGTCGTGTTGTACCATATCTGTTACTACATACAAATGTGCCTACCATATATATACCCGCAGTACATACCTAGGGAATGGATGTACATATACACCAATAGGTTATATGATAAACTGGCCAGCCAGATGTAGGTATTTAAGGTTATATGATAAACAAAATTTGTTAATGGAGCAATCTACGTTAGAGATGGTGTAATATGTTTAGTATGAATAGCATATATACCCTATACAGCCATCATGTACGTGTAGGTCATGTACAATAGGTAGAGGTGGTATATATCTGAGATGTTATCCATATGAACTACCATTAGGCTATATGATCATGTAATATATGTACATATACCAATGTAATGCTTACCAAGGTATACAATAACGTCTAAGGTCTGCATACCTATAATAGTATGAAAGCCATACACATGTTGTACCATAACATATGTAGTTATGGTAATGTTGTATTCAAATAGTATACACATATGTCATGATAAATAGTTGTTACCCGTATGTCATTAAGAACATATGGGTAATGTGATGTCTACCACATATACATATGGGTAATGTGATGTCTACCACATATACCTCAGTATACATGTAACATAATTAAATGTAACCATATTAGTCATATAATGTGGGAAAACATAAAGATTATGATACTGTTGTACTTATATACAGGCATGTACTCCCTCACCACACTCATTATGGGTACATCAAGATATCCCTTATGTCACCATATATTGGTGTTATAACCGCACAACCCATCAGAGATGCTTATTTATAAGGTGTGGTAAGAAACCATATCAATGTCAAGTATGTATATAAACATAATAGACTTACACCCATTATATAATAGGATACCAGATATGCAAAAGTTATTATATAATGGTATAGCACCCATGGTAATGGGTATGTAACATGATTGTACTACAAGCAATGTTATGAATGGTTTTGTACCACAGAATTGGTTGTATAACATGTAAACGGTGTACATACTAACCTATATGATTGTAATAATATAACATCAGATAGGAGAGCATATATACCTCTGTATACCCATATACCTTTATAGCTTGTATGTTATGTGTTATATATAGATGTATATCCCTATATGAATATGTAGTATGACTAACATACTACAGCCCCCAATGCATATACCAATATGGATGGTCAGCTAGGTTACACTTAAGTAACATTTCTTAATATGTGATATTCTGTCATCCCAGTACTTATTGTGTTTATGTGTGCATATAATGTATGCTCATCCTTTGGTAATTCAACTAGATAATGCCCCATGTTATGACTTTTGTATACTATGGGACATATTATACATCGGTATAACCATAATGGTTATCTAGTTGAGTTAGTAACATTACAATATGATGATTGTACTATGAGATCTAAACATATAGTAAATATGTTAAGGGTGGGTTAGCACTTTATATATATAACTACCTTAGCATATGTACATATCATATACCTATGGTGTGGATTCATATTAATGTAGGTATATTTCAATAGATGTTGACACATACCTGTATGTGTAACTATATAACGACTTATAACTTGCTCATATGATATGTACAGAACTGTATGTTTGGACTTATTTATAAACATATATAGATTTATATGACAAGTAGGGTTATGGACAACATATTATACTCAAGGATGTGCATTATAGGGGTATGCGAAAATGGTACCTATTATATATGGTATTAATAGCAACATGGTATATCTGATTATAAAAATGTTATAGGGTATATATTTAACATTAGATTTATGTTATTCTATATGGACGTACACATATTTAACATGAATAGTATCATATTACATCATAATAGCCTCCCACACATTCACAAGTTAAACTATCATGGTGTATAATATGGAATGATCCTTCTTGGTGCCCCAAGATGTTAGTCCATTACGATGTTATAAGTTATCCATATCATACCATGTCAACCATATTGTGTACACCATGATAGTTATTACATATGCAGTTAGATATTTGTCCCTATAGACATGTTATTGTATAATTATGTAACATAGAGTTATAATGTGTAACATGAATGGATACAATATGGTTGGTATAATATGGATAACTTATAACATCAGAATGGACTAACATTTTGGAGCACCAAGAAGGATCATTCCATATTATACACCATGATAGTTTAACTTGTGAACTTCTAGGAGGCTATTATGACGTAATATGATACTATTGTTATAAGGATTGTAACCATAGATATATACAGATGTAGGATGTAGTAAATGTGTGTTGTACCTTAAATAGAGACCCCTAATCATTCCTATATAACAATAGTACCTAAGTATCCTGATGTATAGTATAGGGTACATTATATCTACCCAATTATACATATTATGGGGCAGATATACTGTACATACAGGTCTTATATTAATGCAGATGAGTATAGTGTGGATATAGAATTGGACATTCCCAATCTGATTAGTGTAGGCAATCAATATTATGGATATATAGCTACCTATTCATATAATAAGATACTCAGTGATATTTACTATTTTTACAAACCAATAGTATGGTATTATATCCATATACTATTGTGTAATAGGGTGTGTTGTGACATGGCCTGATTGTCACGCTAGAGGTGTGACCCACAGGTATCAAACACTAGATGTGATTATTTAGTTACACGGTAGTGTTTTATATGATAACATATCAAGTAATTATGTATGAAATCCATGTGGTAAATTATAATGTACCCATGTGTGTAGCTGGTACCCAAGTTACATAAGTGTATAGACATTGGTTGCATGGTAATTGACTCATATAATATCCTTATATGGTATAACATGACATTTCCACTAACTCCATCATTGTAAGGGTATATACACCAATAATATGTCACCAACCCAGTATTTATATGGTGTAATACCATACAAAGTTGGTTACTAAAAATCTTATTTGGCTGTTATATCTATATGTGATATAATACATAGTATGATGTGGTGACATATTTGTCATTTGTATGCAATTATACATTTTGTATAATTAAGCATTGTAGAAGTCCAATTTGCATCATACACAAGACTGGTATCCTTATATACTATACACCATATTTGCACCACAACATTTGTGGTATCCACCTTGCATATTGGATATTATACCATCTTATCCATAACGTATAATTGCATTATGTATATAGTATCATAATCCGGTGTAAGCTTGGGTCATATAATTCAATCACAATATGTAATTGGTCAGTTAAGTTTGCATCCAATTTTGTATGATTAAGCATATAAATTTATCCTTACAGGCATATAGGATTTGTATGATACGGTATAACTACTGCCCTTATACTAACTATAGTGGTAACTCATAATTAACTAATAGTATATTGATGTACCTTGGGGACATTTGGTACTATATTATGTTTGATATACATACCTAGTACACTTGCATTATGTACATGTAGCTCACACGTACCCATAGATATCAGGGTACCATGTACAGCCTTAATTAAATACTCCACCAAGAGTTGTATTGTATGTGTATACTTAACTTTTACATATTATGGTTACATGGGTACTCCTTACATGCCAAACTTGTGAAATGGATATACCTAATTGGTATGTCTATTGTTGACATACTAAGCCACCCTTGGTATACATCTAATGACAGAAGGTTCAGATATGGCTCACAATCTGTAACATCTATGATATAGGTTTATTAGCAGATATATAGCATGTTTGTTGTAACCTCTCATGACAATATTAGATTAGGTCTTACACCCTTATAGACACCTCCCTATATAGTTACCACAGCAGGCCTGAGTGTTATCAATATGAGATACAAGAATGCTATCATTGTCCATTGTGCATCCAATGGTATGTAGCTATATAACTATTATTATCGAAAGGTATGCATCTTGGCGTTAGAATTGGAATCATTGTGGTTAAGCAATTGCATTTTAGGTATATACTCTTGCATATACCTACACATATTGTGATGGATGTACTTCAATACATGGTGCACATAGCTTTATGGAGTATGTCTGGTGGCATACCTGATAGGTAGATATAGTACCATGTCTGGTGGTGATATATGCACATTTTGAGAGTTATGGGTATGTTTTAGGCCATACATTACTAACTGAGTTAATGTGGTGGTAACAATACTTGACATACTTGCATAGGGTACATAATAAGGAGGTATCCATGCACATAATTTGGTTGTGTACAGATTAAGGAACTATCACACATACCCACTGTATGACTCCCACTAGGTGACCATTTGTGTATACATCCTCTTTTGCAGTATACACAAAAGGATGCTTGTGATTATCCCTTAGTCCACCTGATTACAATCTAAAATACATTGCATATACAATCCATATACTTGTTCCATATATGTAATGACCAATTATATTGTGATAGGATACTAATCATATTAACATACTAAGGTAGGTAACATTAATTACCATCAGCTGTATGCATAACATAGTGGGCATTGGCAACTCAAATTTTCCATCATACATAATTATAACCAAATTTCTTTATATAGGAAGGATAGTCCTATAAATACTATACCATGACTATTAATACAACATGATGTATTAATAAAGTATGAAGGTTTTTATAATGTAGGACTCTAATGTTCATTAGTACATCCCATTAAGCAGGACATGTCTACTTGAAATTTGGTTATAATTAAGTATGATGGAAAATTTGAGTTGCTAATGCCCACTATGTTATGCATACAACTGATGGTAATTAATGTTATTGTAACCAATAGTCACCACAT